>CAKAJI010000032.1:574270-767078 GCA_916610255.1 Lasioglossum lativentre
ATATATTATAAGGTATTTTCAATGAAACACTGTATATTACGTTATATTATAAGGTATTTTCAATGATACACTGCATAATAAGGTATTTTCAATTATAAACTAAATATTACGATATGTATTATAAGGTAGTTTCAATGATACACTACAAATTACGATATATTATAAGGTATTTTCAATGATACACAGCATATTACGTTATATTATAAGGTATTTTCAATGATACACTGCATATTGAATTATTTTATAAGGTATTATCAATGATAGACTGCATATTACGTTATATTATAAGGTATTTTCAATGATACACTGCATATTACGTTATATTATAAGGTATTTTCAATGATACACTGCATATTACGTTATATTATAAGGTATTTTCAATGATACACTGCATATTGCATTATTTTATAAGGTATTGTCAATGATACACTGCATATTACGTTACATTATAAGGTATTTTCAATGATAGACTGCATATTACATTACATTATAAGATATTTTCAATGATACACTGCATATTACGTTATATTATAAGGTATTTTCAATGATACACAGCATATTACGTTATATTATAAGGTATTTTCAATGATACACTGCATATTACGTTATATTACAAGGCATTTTCAATGACACACTGTATATTAGTTTATATTATAAGGTATTTTCAATGATACACTGCATATTGCGTTATATTATAAGGTATTTTCAATGATACACTGCGTATTACGTTATATTATAACGTATTTTCAATCACACAATGCATATTACGTTATATTATGAGGTATTTTCATTGATACACTGCATATTACGTTATATTATGAGGTATTTTCATTGATACACGGCATATTACGTTATATTATGAGGTATTTTCAATGATAAACTACCTATTACGACATATTATAAGGTATTTTCAATGATAAACTAGATATTACGATATATTATAAGGTATTTTTAATGAAACACTGTATATTACGTTATATTATGGGGTATTTTCAATGATACACTGCATATTACGTTATGTTGTAAGGTATTTTCAATGGTGCACTGCATATTACGTTATATTATAAGGTATTTTCAATGATAAACTACATATTACCATAAATTAGAAGGCATTTTCAATGAAACACTGCATATTACGTTATATTATAAGGTATTTTCAATGATACACAGCATATTACGTTATATTATAAGGTATTTTCAATGATACACTGCATAATAAGGTATTTTCAATTATAAACTAAATATTACGATATGTATTATAAGGTAGTTTCAATGATACACTACAAATTACGATATATTATAAGGTATTTTCAATGATACACAGCATATTACGTTATATTATAAGGTATTTTCAATGATACACTGCATATTGAATTATTTTATAAGGTATTATCAATGATAGACTGCATATTACGTTATATTATAAGGTATTTTCAATGATACACTGCATATTACGTTATATTATAAGGTATTATCAATGATACACTGCATATTACGTTATATTATAAGGTATTTTCAATGATATACTGCATATTGCATTATTTTATAAGGTATTGTCAATGATACACTGCATATTACGTTACATTATAAGGTATTTTCAATGATACACAGCATATTACGTTATATTATAAGGTATTTTCAATGATACACTGCATATTGAATTATTTTATAAGGTATTATCAATGATAGACTGCATATTACGTTATATTATAAGGTATTTTCAATGATACACTGCATATTACGTTATATTATAAGGTATTATCAATGATACACTGCATATTACGTTATATTATAAGGTATTTTCAATGATACACTGCATATTGCATTATTTTATAAGGTATTGTCAATGATACACTGCATATTACGTTACATTATAAGGTATTTTCAATGATAGACTGCATATTACATTACATTATAAGATATTTTCAATGATACACTGCATATTACGTTATATTATAAGGTATTTTCAATGATACACAGCATATTACGTTATATTATAAGGTATTTTCAATGATACACTGCATATTACGTTATATTACAAGGCATTTTCAATGACACACTGTATATTAGTTTATATTATAAGGTATTTTCAATGATACACTGCATATTGCGTTATATTATAAGGTATTTTCAATGATACACTGCGTATTACGTTATATTATAACGTATTTTCAATCACACAATGCATATTACGTTATATTATGAGGTATTTTCATTGATACACTGCATATTACGTTATATTATGAGGTATTTTCATTGATACACGGCATATTACGTTATATTATGAGGTATTTTCAATGATAAACTACCTATTACGACATATTATAAGGTATTTTCAATGATAAACTAGATATTACGATATATTATAAGGTATTTTTAATGAAACACTGTATATTACGTTATATTATGGGGTATTTTCAATGATACACTGCATATTACGTTATGTTGTAAGGTATTTTCAATGGTGCACTGCATATTACGTTATATTATAAGGTATTTTCAATGATAAACTACATATTACCATAAATTAGAAGGCATTTTCAATGAAACACTGCATATTACGTTATATTATAAGGTATTTTCAATGATACACAGCATATTACGTTATATTATAAGGTATTTTCAATGATACACTGCATATTGCATTATTTTATGAGGTATTGTCAATGATAGACTGCATATTACGTTATATTATAAGGTATTTTCAATGATACACTGCATATTACGTTATATTATAAGGTATTTTCAATGATAAACTAGATATTACATTACATTATAAGGTATTTTCAATGATACCCTGCATATTACGATATATTATAAGGTATTTTCAATGATACACTGCATATGACGTTATATTATAATGTATTTTCAATGATAGACTGTATATTACTATATATTATAATATATTTTCAATGATAGACTGCATATTACATTACATTATAAGGTATTTTCAATGATACACTGAATATTACGTTATATTATAAGGTATTTTCAATGATACACTGTATATTACGTTATATTATGAGGTATTTTCAATGATAAACTACCTATTACGACATATTATAAGGTATTTTCAATGATACACTGTATATTACGTTATATTATGAAGTATTGTCAATGATACACTGCAGATTGCGTTATATTATAAGGTATTTTCAATGATGCACTGCATATTACGTTATATTATAAGGTATTTTCAATGATAAACTACATATTACCATAAATTATAAGGCATTTTCAATGAAACACTGTATATTACGTTATATTATAAGGTATTTTCAATGATACACAGCATATTACGTTATATTATAAGGTATTTTCAATGATACACTGCATATTGCATTATTTTATGAGGTATTGTCAATGATAGACTGCATATTACGTTATATTATAAGGTATTTTCAATGATACACTGCATATTACGTTGTATTATAAGGTATTTTCAATGATACACTGCATATTACGTTATATTATAAGGTATTTTCAATGATGCACTGCATATTACGTTATATTATAAGGTATTTTCAATGATAAACTACATATTACCATAAATTATAAGGCATTTTCAATGAAACACTGTATATTACGTTATATTATAAGGTATTTTCAATGATACACAGCATATTACGTTATATTATAAGGTATTTTCAATGATACACTGCATATTGCATTATTTTATGAGGTATTGTCAATGATAGACTGCATATTACGTTATATTATAAGGTATTTTCAATGATACACTGCATATTACGTTGTATTATAAGGTATTTTGAACGATACACTGCATATTAGATTATATTATAAGGTATTTTCAATGATACACTGCATATTACATTATAATAATAGGCATTTTCAATGATAGACTGCAAATATTACCTTATATTATAAGGTATTTTGAACGATACACTGCATATTAGATTATATTATAAGGTATTTTCAATGATACACTGCATATTACGTTATATTACAAGACATTTTCAATGACAGACTGCAAATATTACGTTATATTATAAGGTATTTTGAACGATACACTGCATATTACATTATATTATAAGGTATTTTCAATGATACACTGTACATTGCGTTATATTATAAGGTATTTTCAATTATACACGGCATATTGCGTTATATTATAAGGTATTTTCAATGATACACTGCATATTACGTTATATTACAAGGCATTTTCAATGATAGACTGCAAATATTACGTTATATTATAAGGTATTTTGAACGATACACTGCATATTAGATTATATTATAAGGTATTTTCAATGATACACTGCGTATTACGTTATATTATAAGGTATTTTCAATGATACACAGCATATTACGTTATATTATAAGGTATTTTCAATGATACACTGCATATTACGTTATATCATAAGGTATTTTCAATGATACACTGCATATTACGTTATATTATAAGGTATTTTCAATGATACACAGCATATTACGTTATATTATAAGGTATTTTCAATGATACACTGCATATTACGTTATATCATAAGGTATTTTCAATGATAGACTGCAAATATTACGTTATATTATAAGGTATTTTGAACGATACACTGCATATTACGTTATATTATAAGGTATTTTCAATGATACACTGCATATTACGTTATATTATAAGGTATTTTCAATGATACACTGCATATTACGTTATATCATAAGGTATTTTCAATGATACACGGCATATTGCGTTATATTATAAGGTATTTTCAATGATACACTGCATATTACGTTATATTATAAGGCATTTTCAATGATAGACTGCAAATATTACGTTATATTATAAGGTATTTTGAACGATACACTGCATATTAGATAATATTATAAGGTATTTTCAATGATAGACTGCAAATATTACGTTATATTATAAGGTATTTTGAACGATACACTGCATATTAGATTATATTATAAGGTATTTTCAATGATACACTGCATATTGCGTTATATTATAAGGTATTTTCAATGATACACTGCATATTACGTTATATTATAAGGTATTTTCAATAATTCACTGCATATTACGTTACATTATAAGGTATTTGCAATGTTACACTGCATATTACGTTATATTATAAGGTATTTTCAATGATACACAGCATATTACGTTATATTATAAGGTATTTTCAATGATACACTGCATATTACGTTATATCATAAGGTATTTTCAATGATACACTGCATATTACGTTATATTATAAGGTATTTTCAATGATACACAGCATATTACGTTATATTATAAGGTATTTTCAATGATACACTGCATATTACGTTATATCATAAGGTATTTTCAATGATAGACCGCAAATATTACGTTATATTATAAGGTATTTTGAACGATACACTGCATATTAGATTATATTATAAGGTATTTTCAATGATACACTGCATATTACGGTATATTATAAGGTATTTTCAATGATACACTGCATATTACGTTATATCATAAGGTATTTTCAATGATATACTGCATATTACGTCATATTATAAGGTATTTTCAATGATACACGGCATATTACGTTATATTATAAGGTACTTTCAATGATCCACAGCATATTACGTTATATTATAAGGTATTTTCAATGATACACTGCATATTACGTTATATCATAAGGTATTTTCAATGATACACTGCATATTACGTTATATTATAAGGTATTTTCAATGATAGACTGCAAATATTACGTTATATTATAAGGTATTTTGAACGATACACTGCATATTAGATTATATTATAAGGTATTTCCAATGATACACTGCATATTACGTTATATTACAAGGCATTTTCAATGATAGACTGCAAATATTACGTTATATTATAAGGTATTTTGAACGATACACTGCATATTAGATTATATTATAATGTATTTTCAATGATACACTGCATATTACGTTATATCATAAGGTATTTTCAATGATACACTGCATATTACTTTCTATTATAAGTTATTTTCAATGATACACTGCATATTACGTTATATTATAAGATATTTTCAATGATAGACTGCAAATATTACGTTATATTATAAGGTATTTTGAACGATACACTGCATATTAGATTATATTATAAGGTATTTTCAATAATTCACTGCATATTACGTTATATTATAAGGTATTTTCAATGTTACACTGCATATTACGTTATATTATAAGGTATTTTCAATAATTCACTGCATATTACGTTACATTATAAGGTATTTTCAATGATACACAGCATATTACGTTATATTATAAGGTATTTTCAATGATACACTGCATATTACGTTATATCATAAGGTATTTTCAATGATAGACTGCAAATATTACGTTATATTATAAGGTATTTTGAACGATACCCTGCATATTAGATTATATTATAAGGTATTTTCAATGACACACTGCATATTACGTTATATTACAAGGCATTTTCAATGATAGACTGCAAATATTACGTTATATTATAAGGTATTTTGAACGATACACTGCATATTAGATTATATCATAAGGTATTTTCAATGATACACTGCATATTGCGTTATATTATAAGGTATTTTCAATGATACACTGCATATTGCGTTATATTATAAGGTATTTTCAATGATACACTGCGTATTACGTTATATTATAAGGTATTTTCAATGATACACTGCATATTACTTTCTATTATAAGTTATTTTCAATGATACACTGCATATTACGTTATATTACAAGGCATTTTCAATGATAGACTGCAAATATTACGTTATCTTATAAGGTATTTTGAACGATACACTGCATATTAGATTATATTATAAGGTATTTTCAATGATACACTGCATATTACGTTACATTATAAGGTATTTTCAATGTTACACTGCGTATCACGTTATATTATAAGGTATTTTCAATGATACACAGCATATTACGTTATATTATAATGTATTTTCAATGATACACTGCATATTACGTTATATCATAAGGTATTTTCAATGATACACTGCATATTACGTTATATTATAAGGTATTTTCAATGATACACTGCATATTACTTTCTATTATAAGTTATGTTCAATGATACACTGCATATTACGTTATATTACAAGGCATTGTCAATGATAGACTGCAAATATTACGTTATATTATAAGGTATTTTGAACGATACACTGCATATTAGATTATATTATAAGGTATTTTCAATAATTCACTGCATATTACGTTATATTATAAGGTATTTTCAATGTTACACTGCATATTACGTTATATTATAAGGTATTTTCAATAATTCACTGCATATTACGTTACATTATAAGGTATTTTCAATGATACACAGCATATTACGTTATATTATAAGGTATTTTCAATGATACACTGCATATTACGTTATATCATAAGGTATTTTCAATGATAGACTGCAAATATTACGTTATATTATAAGGTATTTTGAACGATACACTGCATATTAGATTATATTATAAGGTATTTTCAATGATACACTGCATATTGCGTTATATTATAAGGTATTTTCAATGATACACTGCATATTACGTTATATCATAAGGTATTTTCAATGATATACTGCATATTACGTCATATTATAAGGTATTTTCAATGATACACGGCATATTACGTTATATTATAAGGTATTTTCAATGTTACACTGCATATTACGTTACATTATAAGGTATTTTCAATGTTACACTGCATATTACGTTATATTATAAGGTATTTTCAATGATACACTGCATATTACGTTATATCATAAGGTATTTTCAATGATACACTGCAAATATTACGTTATATTATAAGGTATTTTCAATGATACACTGCATATTACTTTCTATTATAAGTTATTTTCAATGATACACTGCATATTACGTTATATTACAAGGCATTTTCAATGATAGACTGCAAATATTACGTTATCTTATAAGGTATTTTGAACGATACACTGCATATTAGATTATATTATAAGGTATTTTCAATGATACACTGCATATTACGTTACATTATAAGGTATTTTCAATGTTACACTGCGTATCACGTTATATTATAAGGTATTTTCAATGATACACAGCATATTACGTTATATTATAATGTATTTTCAATGATACACTGCATATTACGTTATATCATAAGGTATTTTCAATGATACACTGCATATTACGTTATATTATAAGGTATTTTCAATGATACACTGCATATTACTTTATATTATAAGGTTTTTTCAATGATACACTGCATATTACGTTATATTACAAGGCATTGTCAATGATAGACTGCAAATATTACGTTATATTATAAGGTATTTTGAACGATACACTGCATATTAGATTATATTATAAGGTATTTTCAATAATTCACTGCATATTACGTTATATTATAAGGTATTTTCAATGTTACACTGCATATTACGTTATATTATAAGGTATTTTCAATAATTCACTGCATATTACGTTACATTATAAGGTATTTTCAATGATACACAGCATATTACGTTATATTATAAGGTATTTTCAATGATACACTGCATATTACGTTATATCATAAGGTATTTTCAATGATAGACTGCAAATATTACGTTATATTATAAGGTATTTTGAACGATACACTGCATATTAGATTATATTATAAGGTATTTTCAATGATACACTGCATATTGCGTTATATTATAAGGTATTTTCAATGATACACTGCATATTACGTTATATCATAAGGTATTTTCAATGATATACTGCATATTACGTCATATTATAAGGTATTTTCAATGATACACGGCATATTACGTTATATTATAAGGTATTTTCAATGTTACACTGCATATTACGTTACATTATAAGGTATTTTCAATGTTACACTGCATATTACGTTATATTATAAGGTATTTTCAATGATACACAGCATATTACGTTATATTATAAGGTATTTTCAATGATACACTGCATATTACGTTATATCATAAGGTATTTTCAATGATACACTGCAAATATTACGTTATATTATAAGGTATTTTGAACGATACACTGCATATTAGATTATATTATAAGGTATTTTCAATGATACACTGCATATTACGTTATATTAAAAGACATTTTCAATGACAGACTGCAAATATTACGTTATATTATAAGGTATTTTGAACGATACACTGCATATTAGATTATATTATAAGGTATTTTCAATGATAGACTGCAAATATTACGTTATATTATAAGGTATTTTGAACGATACACTGCATATTAGATTATATTATAAGGTATTTTCAATGATACACTGCATATTGCGTTATATTATAAGGTATTTTCAATGATACACTGCGTATTACGTTATATTATAAGGTATTTTCAATAATTCACTGCATATTACGTTACATTATAAGGTATTTGCAATGTTACACTGCATATTACGCTATACTATAAGGTATTTTCAATGATACACAGCATATTACGTTATATTATAAGGTATTTTCAATGATACACTGCATATTACGTTATATCATAAGGTATTTTCAATGATACACTGCATATTACGTTATATTATAAGGTATTTTCAATGATAGACTGCAAATATTACGTTATATTATAAGGTATTTTGAACGATACACTGCATATTAGATTATATTATAAGGTATTTCCAATGACACACTGCATATTACGTTATATTACAAGGCATTTTCAATGATAGACTGCAAATATTACGTTATATTATAAGGTATTTTGAACGATACACTGCATATTAGATTATATTATAATGTATTTTCAATGATACACTGCATATTACGTTATATCATAAGGTATTTTCAATGATACACTGCATATTACGTTATATTATAAGGTATTTTCAATGATACACTGCATATTACTTTCTATTATAAGTTATTTTCAATGATACACTGCATATTACGTTATATTATAAGATATTTTCAATGATAGACTGCAAATATTACGTTATATTATAAGGTATTTTGAACGATACACTGCATATTAGATTATATTATAAGGTATTTCCAATGACACACTGCATATTACGTTATATTACAAGGCATTTTCAATGATAGACTGCAAATATTACGTTATATTATAAGGTATTTTGAACGATACACTGCATATTAGATTATATTATAAGGTATTTTCAATGATACACTGCATATTACATTATATTAATAGGCATTTTCAATGATAGACTGCAAATATTACGTTATATTATAAGGTATTTTGAACGATACACTGCATATTAGATTATATTATAAGGTATTTTCAATGATACACTGCATATTACGTTATATTACAAGACATTTTCAATGACAGACTGCAAATATTACGTTATATTATAAGGTATTTTGAACGATACACTGCATATTACATTATATTATAAGGTATTTTCAATGATACACTGTACATTGCGTTATATTATAAGGTATTTTCAATTATACACGGCATATTGCGTTATATTATAAGGTATTTTCAATGATACACTGCATATTACGTTATATTACAAGGCATTTTCAATGATAGACTGCAAATATTACGTTATATTATAAGGTATTTTGAACGATACACTGCATATTAGATTATATTATAAGGTATTTTCAATGATACACTGCGTATTACGTTATATTATAAGGTATTTTCAATAATTCACTGCATATTACGTTACATTATAAGGTATTTTCAATGTTACACTGCATATTACGTTATATTATAAGGTATTTTCAATGTTACACTGCATATTACGTTATATTATAAGGTATTTTCAATGATACACTGCATATTACGTTATATTATAAGGTATTTTCAATGATACACTGCATATTACGTTATATCATAAGGTATTTTCAATGATACACGGCATATTGCGTTATATTATAAGGTATTTTCAATGATACACTGCATATTACGTTATATTACAAGGCATTTTCAATGATAGACTGCAAATATTACGTTATATTATAAGGTATTTTGAACGATACACTGCATATTAGATAATATTATAAGGTATTTTCAATGATAGACTGCAAATATTACGTTATATTATAAGGTATTTTGAACGATACACTGCATATTAGATTATATTATAAGGTATTTTCAATGATACACTGCATATTGCGTTATATTATAAGGTATTTTCAATGATACACTGCGTATTACGTTATATTATAAGGTATTTTCAATAATTCACTGCATATTACGTTACATTATAAGGTATTTGCAATGTTACACTGCATATTACGTTATATTATAAGGTATTTTCAATGATACACAGCATATTACGTTATATTATAAGGTATTTTCAATGATACACTGCATATTACGTTATATCATAAGGTATTTTCAATGATACACTGCATATTACGTTATATTATAAGGTATTTTCAATGATACATAGCATATTACGTTATATTATAAGGTATTTTCAATGATACACTGCATATTACGTTATATCATAAGGTATTTTCAATGATAGACTGCAAATATTACGTTATATTATAAGGTATTTTGAACGATACACTGCATATTACGTTATATTATAAGGTATTTTCAATGATACACTGCATATTACGTTATATTATAAGGTATTTTCAATGATACACTGCATATTACGTTATATCATAAGGTATTTTCAATGATACACGGCATATTGCGTTATATTATAAGGTATTTTCAATGATACACTGCATATTACGTTATATTACAAGGCATTTTCAATGATAGACTGCAAATATTACGTTATATTATAAGGTATTTTGAACGATACACTGCATATTAGATTATATTATAAGGTATTTTCAATGATAGACTGCAAATATTACGTTATATTATAAGGTATTTTGAACGATACACTGCATATTAGATTATATTATAAGGTATTTTCAATGATACACTGCATATTGCGTTATATTATAAGGTATTTTCAATGATACACTGCGTATTACGTTATATTATAAGGTATTTTCAATAATTCACTGCATATTACGTTACATTATAAGGTATTTTCAATGTTACACTGCATATTACGTTATATTATAAGGTATTTTCAATGATACACAGCATATTACGTTATATTATAAGGTATTTTCAATGATACACTGCATATTACGTTATATCATAAGGTATTTTCAATGATACACTGCATATTACGTTATATTATAAGGTATTTTCAATGATACACAGCATATTACGTTATATTATAAGGTATTTTCAATGATACACTGCATATTACGTTATATCATAAGGTATTTTCAATGATAGACTGCAAATATTACGTTATATTATAAGGTATTTTGAACGATACACTGCATATTAGATTATATTATAAGGTATTTTCAATGATACACTGCATATTGCGTTATATTATAAGGTATTTTCAATGATACACTGCATATTACGTTATATCATAAGGTATTTTCAATGATATACTGCATATTACGTCATATTATAAGGTATTTTCAATGATACACGGCATATTACGTTATATTATAAGGTATTTTCAATGATCCACAGCATATTACGTTATATTATAAGGTATTTTCAATGATACACTGCATATTACGTTATATCATAAGGTATTTTCAATGATACACTGCATATTACGTTATATTATAAGGTATTTTCAATGATAGACTGCAAATATTACGTTATATTATAAGGTATTTTGAACGATACACTGCATATTAGATTATATTATAAGGTATTTCCAATGACACACTGCATATTACGTTATATTACAAGGCATTTTCAATGATAGACTGCAAATATTACGTTATATTATAAGGTATTTTGAACGATACACTGCATATTAGATTATATTATAATGTATTTTCAATGATACACTGCATATTACGTTATATCATAAGGTATTTTCAATGATACACTGCATATTACTTTATATTATAAGTTATTTTCAATGATACACTGCATATTACGTTATATTATAAGATATTTTCAATGATAGACTGCAAATATTACGTTATATTATAAGGTATTTTGAACGATACACTGCATATTAGATTATATTATAAGGTATTTCCAATGACACACTGCATATTACGTTATATTACAAGGCATTTTCAATGATAGACTGCAAATATTACGTTATATTATAAGGTATTTTGAACGATACACTGCATATTAGATTATATTATAAGGTATTTTCAATGATACACTGCATATTACATTATAATAATAGGCATTTTCAATGATAGACTGCAAATATTACCTTATATTATAAGGTATTTTGAACGATACACTGCATATTAGTTTATATTATAAGGTATTTTCAATGATACACTGCATATTACGTTATATTACAAGACATTTTCAATGACAGACTGCAAATATTACGTTATATTATAAGGTATTTTGAACGATACACTGCATATTACATTATATTATAAGGTATTTTCAATGATACACTGTACATTGCGTTATATTATAAGGTATTTTCAATTATACACGGCATATTGCGTTATATTATAAGGTATTTTCAATGATACACTGCATATTACGTTATATTACAAGGCATTTTCAATGATAGACTGCAAATATTACGTTATATTATAAGGTATTTTGAACGATACACTGCATATTAGATAATATTATAAGGTATTTTCAATGATAGACTGCAAATATTACGTTATATTATAAGGTATTTTGAACGATACACTGCATATTAGATTATATTATAAGGTATTTTCAATGATACACTGCATATTACGTTACATTATAAGGTATTTTCAATGTTACACTGCATATTACGTTATATTATAAGGTATTTTCAATGATACACTGCATATTACGTTATATTACAAGGCATTTTCAATGATAGACTGCAAATATTACGTTATATTATAAGGTATTTTGAACGATACACTGCATATTAGATTATATTATAAGGTATTTTCAATGATAGACTGCAAATATTACGTTATATTATAAGGTATTTTGAACGATACACTGCATATTAGATTATATTATAAGGTATTTTCAATGATACACTGCATATTGCGTTATATTATAAGGTATTTTCAATGATACACTGCGTATTACGTTATATTATAAGGTATTTTCAATGATACACTGCATATTGCGTTATATTATAAGGTATTTTCAATGATACACTGCATATTACGTTATATCATAAGGTATTTTCAATGATATACTGCATATTACGTCATATTATAAGGTATTTTCAATGATACACGGCATATTACGTTATATTATAAGGTACTTTCAATGATCCACAGCATATTACGTTATATTATAAGGTATTTTCAATGATACACTGCATATTACGTTATATCATAAGGTATTTTCAATGATACACTGCATATTACGTTATATTATAAGGTATTTTCAATGATAGACTGCAAATATTACGTTATATTATAAGGTATTTTGAACGATACACTGCATATTAGATTATATTATAAGGTATTTCCAATGACACACTGCATATTACGTTATATTACAAGGCATTTTCAATGATAGACTGCAAATATTACGTTATATTATAAGGTATTTTGAACGATACACTGCATATTAGATTATATTATAATGTATTTTCAATGATACACTGCATATTACGTTATATCATAAGGTATTTTCAATGATACACTGCATATTACGTTATATTATAAGTTATTTTCAATGATACACTGCATATTACGTTATATTATAAGATATTTTCAATGATAGACTGCAAATATTACGTTATATTATAAGGTATTTTGAACGATACACTGCATATTAGATTATATTATAAGGTATTTCCAATGACACACTGCATATTACGTTATATTACAAGGCATTTTCAATGATAGACTGCAAATATTACGTTATATTATAAGGTATTTTGAACGATACACTGCATATTAGATTATATTATAAGGTATTTTCAATGATACACTGCATATTACATTATATTAATAGGCATTTTCAATGATAGACTGCAAATATTACGTTATATTATAAGGTATTTTGAACGATACACTGCATATTAGTTTATATTATAAGGTATTTTCAATGATACACTGCATATTACGTTATATTACAAGACATTTTCAATGACAGACTGCAAATATTACGTTATATTATAAGGTATTTTGAACGATACACTGCATATTACATTATATTATAAGGTATTTTCAATGATACACTGTACATTGCGTTATATTATAAGGTATTTTCAATGATTGACTGCATATTGCGTTATATTATAAGGTATTTTCAATGATACACTGCATATTACGTTATATTACAAGGCATTTTCAATGATAGACTGCAAATATTACGTTATATTATAAGGTATTTTGAACGATACACTGCATATTAGATTATATTATAAGGTATTTTCAATGATAGACTGCAAATATTACGTTATATTATAAGGTATTTTGAACGATACACTGCATATTAGATTATATTATAAGGTATTTTCAATGATACACTGCATATTACGTTACATTATAAGGTATTTTCAATGATACACTGCATATTACGTTATATTATAAGGTATTTTCAATGATACACTGCATATTACGTTATATTACAAGGCATTTTCAATGATAGACTGCAAATATTACGTTATATTATAAGGTATTTTGAACGATACACTGCATATTAGATTATATTATAAGGTATTTTCAATGATAGACTGCAAATATTACGTTATATTATAAGGTATTTTGAACGATACACTGCATATTAGATTATATTATAAGGTATTTTCAATGATACACTGCATATTGCGTTATATTATAAGGTATTTTCAATGATACACTGCGTATTACGTTATATTATAAGGTATTTTCAATAATTCACTGCATATTACGTTACATTATAAGGTATTTGCAATGTTACACTGCGTATTACGTTATATTATAAGGTATTTTCAATAATTCACTGCATATTACGTTACATTATAAGGTATTTGCAATGTTACACTGCATATTACGTTATATTATAAGGTATTTTCAATGATACACTGCATATTACGTTATATTATAAGGTATTTTCAATGATACACTGCATATTACGTTATATCATAAGGTATTTTCAATGATACACTACATATTACGTTATATTATAAGGTATTTTCAATGATACACAGCATATTACGTTATATTATAAGGTATTTTCAATGATACACTGCATATTACGTTATATCATAAGGTATTTTCAATGATAGACTGCAAATATTACGTTATATTATAAGGTATTTTGAACGATACACTGCATATTAGATTATATTATAAGGTATTTTCAATGATACACTGCATATTGCGTTATATTATAAGGTATTTTCAATGATACACTGCGTATTACGTTATATTATAAGGTATTTTCAATGATACACTGCATATTACTTTCTATTATAAGTTATTTTCAATGATACACTGCATATTACGTTATATTACAAGGCATTTTCAATGATAGACTGCAAATATTACGTTATATTATAAGGTATTTTGAACGATACACTGCATATTAGATTATATTATAATGTATTTTCAATGATACACTGCATATTACGTTATATTATAAGGTATTTTCAATGATAGACTGCAAATATTACGTCATATTATAAGGTATTTTGAACGATACACTGCATATTAGATTATATTATAAGGTATTTTCAATGATACACTGCATATTGCGTTATATTATAAGGTATTTTCAATGATACACTGCGTATTACGTTATATTATAAGGTATTTTCAATGATACACTGCATATTACGTTATATCATAAGGTATTTTCAATGATACACTGCATATTACGTTATATTATAAGGTATTTTCAATGATAGACTGCAAATATTACGTTATATTATAAGGTATTTTGAACGATACACTGCATATTAGATTATATTATAAGGTATTTTCAATGATACACTGTATATTGCGTTATATTATAAGGTATTTTCAATGATACACTGCATATTACGTTATATCATAAGGTATTTTCAATGATACACTGCATATTACGTCATATTATAAGGTATTTTCAATGATACACGGCATATTACGTTATATTATAAGGTATTTTCAATGATACAAAGCATATTACGTTATATTATAAGGTATTTTCAATGATAGACTGCAAATATTACGTGATATTATAAGGTATTTTGAACGATACACTGCATATTAGATTATATTATAAGGTATTTTCAATGATACACTGCATATTGCGTTATATTATAAGGTATTTTCAATGATACACTGCGTATTACGTTATATTATAAGGTATTTTCAATAATTCACTGCGTATTACGTTACATTATAAGGTATTTTCAATGTTACACTGCATATTACGTTATATTATAAGGTATTTTCAATGATACACAGCATATTACGTTATATTATAATGTATTTTCAATGATACACTGCATATTACGTTATATCATAAGGTATTTTCAATGATACACTGCATATTACGTTATATTATAAGGTATTTTCAATGATACACTGCATATTACTTTCTATTATAAGTTATTTTCAATGATACACTGCATATTACGTTATATTACAAGGCATTTTCAATGGTAGACTGCAAATATTACGTTATATTATAAGGTATTTTGAACGATACACTGCATATTAGATTATATTATAAGGTATTTTCAATGATACACTGCATATTACGTTACATTACAAGACACTTTCAATGATAGACTGCAAATATTACGTTATATTATAAGGTATTTTGAACGATACACTGCATATTAGATTAGATTATAAGGTGTTTTCAATGATACACTGCAATTACTTTATATTATAAAGTATTTTCAATGATACACTGCATATTACGTTATATTACAAGACATTTTCAATGATGGACTGCAAATATTACGTTATATTATAAGGTATTTTGAACGATACACTGCATATTAGATTATATTATAAGGTATTTTCAATGATACACTGCATATTGCGTTATATTATAAGGTATTTTCAATGATACACTGCGTATTACGTTATATTGTAAGGTATTTTCAATGATACACTGCATATTACTTTAGATTATAAGGTTTTTTTCAATGATACACTGCATATTACGTTATATTACAAGACATTTTCAATGATAGACTGCAAATATTACGTTATATTATAAGGTATTTTGAACGATACACTGCATATTAGATTATATTATAAGGTATTTTCAATGATACACTGCATATTACGTTATATTATAAGGTATTTTCAATGATAAACTGCATATTGCGTTATATTATAAGGTATTTTCAATAATTCACTGCATATTACGTTATATCATAAGGTATTTTCAATGATACACTGCATATTACGTTATATTATAAGGTATTTTCAATGATACACATGCATATTACTTTCTATTATAAGTTATTTTCAGTGATACACTCCATATTACGTTATATTACAAGGCATTTTCAATGATAGACTGCAAATATTACGTTATATTATAAGGTATTTTGAACGATACACTGCATATTACGTTATATTATAAGGTATTTTCAATGATACACAGCATATTACGTTATATTATAAGGTATTTTCAATGATACACTGCATATTACGTTATATCATAAGGTATTTTCAATGATACACTGCATATTACGTTATATTATAAGGTATTTTCAATGATAGACTGCAAATATTACGTTATATTATAAGGTATTTTGAACGATACACTGCATATTAGATTATATTATAAGGTATTTTCAATGATACACTGTATATTGCGTTATATTATAAGGTATTTTCAATGATACACTGCATATTACGTTATATCATAAGGTATTTTCAATGATAGACTGCAAATATTACGTTATATTATAAGGTATTTTGAACGATACACTGCATATTAGATTATATTATAAGGTATTTTCAATGATACACTGCATATTGCGTTATATTATAAGGTATTTTCAATGATACACTGCATATTACGTTATATCATAAGGTATTTTCAATGATACACTGCATATTACGTTATATTATAAGGTATTTTCAATGATAGACTGCAAATATTACGTTATATTATAAGGTATTTTGAACGATACACTGCATATTACGTTATATTACAAGACATTTTCAATGACAGACTGCAAATATTACGTTATATTATAAGGTATTTTGAACGATACACTGCATATTACATTATATTATAAGGTATTTTCAATGATACACTGCATATTACGTCATATTATAAGGTATTTTCAATGATACACGGCATATTACGTTATATTATAAGGTATTTTCAATGATACAAAGCATATTACGTTATATTATAAGGTATTTTCAATGATAGACTGCAAATATTACGTTATATTATAAGGTATTTTGAACGATACACTGCATATTAGATTATATTATAAGGTATTTTCAATGATAGACTGCAAATATTACGTTATATTATAAGGTATTTTGAACGATACACTGCATATTAGATTATATTATAAGGTATTTTCAATGATACACTGCATATTGCGTTATATTATAAGGTATTTTCAATGATACACTGCGTATTACGTTATATTATAAGGTATTTTCAATAATTCACTGCATATTACGTTACATTATAAGGTATTTGCAATGTTACACTGCGTATTACGTTATATTATAAGGTATTTTCAATAATTCACTGCATATTACGTTACATTATAAGGTATTTGCAATGTTACACTGCATATTACGTTATATTATAAGGTATTTTCAATGATACACAGCATATTACGTTATATTATAAGGTATTTTCAATGATACACTGCATATTACGTTATATCATAAGGTATTTTCAATGATACACTACATATTACGTTATATTATAAGGTATTTTCAATGATACACAGCATATTACGTTATATTATAAGGTATTTTCAATGATACACTGCATATTACGTTATATCATAAGGTATTTTCAATGATAGACTGCAAATATTACGTTATATTATAAGGTATTTTGAACGATACACTGCATATTAGATTATATTATAAGGTATTTTCAATGATACACTGCATATTGCGTTATATTATAAGGTATTTTCAATGATACACTGCGTATTACGTTATATTACAAGGCATTTTCAATGATAGACTGCAAATATTACGTTATATTATAAGGTATTTTGAACGATACACTGCATATTAGATTATATTATAAGGTATTTTCAATGATACACTGCATATTACGTTACATTACAAGACACTTTCAATGATAGACTGCAAATATTACGTTATATTATAAGGTATTTTGAACGATACACTGCATATTAGATTAGATTATAAGGTGTTTTCAATGATACACTGCAATTACTTTATATTATAAAGTATTTTCAATGATACACTGCATATTACGTTATATTACAAGACATTTTCAATGATGGACTGCAAATATTACGTTATATTATAAGGTATTTTGAACGATACACTGCATATTAGATTATATTATAAGGTATTTTCAATGATACACTGCATATTGCGTTATATTATAAGGTATTTTCAATGATACACTGCGTATTACGTTATATTGTAAGGTATTTTCAATGATACACTGCATATTACTTTAGATTATAAGGTTTTTTTCAATGATACACTGCATATTACGTTATATTACAAGACATTTTCAATGATAGACTGCAAATATTACGTTATATTATAAGGTATTTTGAACGATACACTGCATATTAGATTAGATTATAAGGTATTTTCAATGATACACTGCATATTACGTTATATTATAAGGTATTTTCAATGATACACTGCATATTGCGTTATATTATAAGGTATTTTCAATAATTCACTGCATATTACGTTATATCATAAGGTATTTTCAATGATACACTGCATATTACGTTATATTATAAGGTATTTTCAATGATACACTGCATATTACTTTCTATTATAAGGTATTTTCAGTGATACACTCCATATTACGTTATATTACAAGGCATTTTCAATGATAGACTGCAAATATTACGTTATATTATAAGGTATTTTGAACGATACACTGCATATTACGTTATATTATAAGGTATTTTCAATGATACACAGCATATTACGTTATATTATAAGGTATTTTCAATGATACACTGCATATTACGTTATATCATAAGGTATTTTCAATGATACACTGCATATTACGTTATATTATAAGGTATTTTCAATGATAGACTGCAAATATTACGTTATATTATAAGGTATTTTGAACGATACACTGCATATTAGATTATATTATAAGGTATTTTCAATGATACACTGTATATTGCGTTATATTATAAGGTATTTTCAATGATACACTGCATATTACGTTATATCATAAGGTATTTTCAATGATAGACTGCAAATATTACGTTATATTATAAGGTATTTTGAACGATACACTGCATATTAGATTATATTATAAGGTATTTTCAATGATACACTGCATATTACGTTATATCATAAGGTATTTTCAATGATACACTGCATATTACGTCATATTATAAGGTATTTTCAATGATACACGGCATATTACGTTATATTATAAGGTATTTTCAATGATACAAAGCATATTACGTTATATTATAAGGTATTTTCAATGATAGACTGCAAATATTACGTCATATTATAAGGTATTTTGAACGATACACTGCATATTAGATTATATTATAAGGTATTTTCAATGATACACTGCATATTGCGTTATATTATAAGGTATTTTCAATGATACACTGCGTATTACGTTGTATTATAAGGTATTTTCAATAATTCACTGTGTATTACGTTACATTATAAGGTATTTTCAATGTTACACTGCATATTACGTTATATTATAAGGTATTTTCAATGATACACAGCATATTACGTTATATTATAATGTATTTTCAATGATACACTGCATATTACGTTATATCATAAGGTATTTTCAATGATACACTGCATATTACGTTATATTATAAGGTATTTTCAATGATACACTGCATATTACTTTCTATTATAAGTTATTTTCAATGATACACTGCATATTACGTTATATTACAAGGCATTTTCAATGATAGACTGCAAATATTACGTTATATTATAAGGTATTTTGAACGATACACTGCATATTAGATTATATTATAAGGTATTTTCAATGATACACTGCATATTGCGTTATATTATAAGGTATTTTCAATGATACACTGCGTATTACGTTATATTGTAAGGTATTTTCAATGATACACTGCATATTACTTTAGATTATAAGGTTTTTTTCAATGATACACTGCATATTACGTTATATTACAAGACATTTTCAATGATAGACTGCAAATATTACGTTATATTATAAGGTATTTTGAACGATACACTGCATATTAGATTAGATTATAAGGTATTTTCAATGATACACTGCATATTGCATTATATTATAAGGTATTTTCAATGATACACTGCATATTGCGTTATATTATAAGGTATTTTCAATAATTCACTGCATAATACGTTATATTATAAGGTATTTTCAATGTTACACTGCATATTACGTTATATTATAAGGTATTTTCAATGATACACTGCATATTACTTTAGATTATAAGGTTTTTTTCAATGACACAATGCATATTACGTTATATTACAAGGCATTTTCAATGATAGACTGCAAATATTACGTTATATTATAAGGTATTTTGAACGATACACTGCATATTAGATTAGATTATAAGGTATTTTCAATGATACACTGCATATTGCGTTATATTATAAGGTATTTTCAATGATACACTGCATATTATGTTATATTAAAAGGCATTTTCAATGATAGACTGCAAATATTACGTTATATTATAAGGTATTTTGAACGATACACTGCATATTAGATTATATTATAAGGTATTTTCAATGATACACTGCATATTGCGTTATATTATAAGGTATTTTCAATGATACACTGCGTATTACGTTATATTATAAGGTATTTTCAATAATTCACTGCATATTACGTTACATTATAAGGTATTTTCAATGATACACTGCGTATAACGTTATATTATAAGGTATTTTCAATAATTCACTGCATATTACGTTATATTATAAGGTATTTTGAACGATACACTGCATATTAGATTATATTATAGGGAATTTTCAATGATACACAGCATATTACGTTATATTATAAGGTATTTTCAATGATACACTGCATATTACTTTAGATTATAAGGTTTTTTTCAATGATACACTGCATATTACGTTATATTACAAGGCATATTCAATGATAGACTGCAAATATTACGTTATATTATAAGGTATTTTGAACGATACACTGCATATTAGATTAGATTATAAGGTATTTTCAATGATACACTGCATATTGCGTTATATTATTAGGTATTTTCAATGATACACTGCATATTACGTTATATTACAAGACATTTTCAATGATAGACTGCAAATATTACGTTATATTATAAGGTATTTTGAACGATACACTGCATATTAGATTATATTATAAGGTATTTTCAATGATACACTGCATATTGCGTTATATTATAAGGTATTTTCAATTTATACACTGCATATTACGTTACATTACAAGACATATTCAATGATAGACTGCAAATATTACGTTATATTATAAGGTATTTTGAACGATACACTGCATATTAGATTAGATTATAAGGTATTTTCAATGATACACTGCATATTACTTTATATTATAAGGTATTTTCAATGATACACTGCATATTACGTTATATTACAAGGCATTTTCAATAATACACTGCATAGTACGTTATATTATAAGGTATTTTGAACGATACACTGCATATTAGATTATATTATTAGGTATTTTCAATGATACACTGCATATTACGTTATATTACAAGACATTTTCAATGACACACTGCAAATATTACGTTATATTATAAGGTATTTTGATCGATACACTGCATATTAGATTATATTATAAGGTATTTTCAATAATACACTGCATAGTACGTTATATTATAAGGTATTTTGAACGATACACTGCATATTAGATTAGATTATTAGGTATTTTCAATGATACACTGCATATTACGTTATATTACAAGACATTTTCAATGACACACTGCAAATATTACGTTATATTATAAGGTATTTTGATCGATACACTGCATATTAGATTATATTATAAGGTATTTTCAATGATACACTGCATATTACGTTATATTACAAGGCATTTTCAATGATAGACTGCAAATATTGCGTTATATTATAAGGTATTTTCAATGATACACTGCGTATTACGTTATATTATAAGGTATTTTCAATGATACACTGCATATTACTTTACATTATAAGGTTTTTTTCAATGATACACTGCATATTACGTTATATTACAAGGCATTTTCAATGATAGCCTGCAAATATTACGTTATATTATAAGGTATTTTGAACGATACACTGCATATTAGATTAGATTATAAGGTATTTTCAATGATACACTGCATATTGCGTTATATTATAAGGTATTTTCAATGATACACTGCATATTACGTTATATTACAAGACATTTTCAATGATTGACTGCAAATATTACGTTATATTATAAGGTATTTTGAACGATACACTGCATATTAGATTATATTATAAGGTATTTTCAATGATACACTGCATGTTGCGTTATATTATAAGGTATTTTCAATGATACACTGCGTATTACGTTATATTATAAGGTATTTTCAATAATTCACTGCATATTACGTTACATTATAAGGTATTTTCAATGATACACTGCGTATAACGTTATATTATAAGGTATTTTCAATAATTCACTGCATATTACGTTATATTATAAGGTATTTTGAACGATACACTGCATATTAGATTATATTATAAGGTATTTTGAACGATACACTGCATATTAGATTATATTATAAGGTATTTTCAATGATACACTGCATATTGCGTTATATTATAAGGTATTTTCAATGATACACTGCGTATTACGTTATATTATAAGGTATTTTCAATGATACACAGCATATTGCGTTATATTATAAGGTATTTTCAATGATACACTGCGTATTACGTTATATTATAAGGTATTTTCAATAATTCACTGCATATTACGTTATATTATAAGGTATTTTCAATGTTACACTGCATATTACGTTATATTATAAGGTATTTTCAATGATACACTGCATATTACTTTAGATTATAAGGTTTTTTTCAATGATACACTGCATAATACGTTATATTACAAGGCATTTTCAATGATAGTCTGCAAATATTACGTTATATTATAAGGTATTTTGAACGATACACTGCATATTAGATTAGATTATAAGGTATTTTCAATGATACACTGCATATTGCGTTATATTATAAGGTATTTTCAATGATACACTGCGTATTATGTTATATTACAAGACATTTTCAATGATAGACTGCAAATATTACGTTATATTATAAGGTATTTTGAACGATACACTGCATATTACGTTATATTATAAGGTATTTTCAATGGTACACTGCCTATTACGTTATATTATAAGGTATTTTCAATGATACACTGCATATTACTTTATATTATAAGGTATTTTCAATGATACACAGCATATTACGTTATATTACAAGGCATTTTCAATGATAGACTGCAAATATTACGTTATATTATAAGGTATTTTGAACGATACACTGCATATTAGATTAGATTATAAGGTATTTTCAATGATACACTGCATATTGCGTTATATTATAAGGTATTTTCAACGATACACTGCATATTATGTTATATTACAAGACATTTTCAATGATAGACTGCAAATATTACGTTATATTATAAGGTATTTTGAACGATACACTGCATATTACGTTATATTATAAGGTATTTTCAATGATACACTGCATATTGCGTTATATTATAAGGTATTTTCAATTTATACACTGCATATTACGTTACATTACAAGACATATTCAATGATAGACTGCAAATATTACGTTATATTATAAGGTATTTTGAACGATACACTGCATATTAGATTAGATTATAAGGTATTTTCAATGATACACTGCATATTACTTTATATTATAAGGTATTTTCAATGATACACTGCATATTACGTTATATTACAAGGCATTTTCAATAATACACTGCATAGTACGTTATATTATAAGGTATTTTGAACGATACACTGCATATTAGGTTATATTATAAGGTATTTTCAATGATACACTGCATATTACGTTATATTACAAGGCATTTTCAATGATAGACTGCAAATATTACGTTATATTATAAGGTATTTTGAACGATACACTGCATATTAGATTATATTATAAGGTATTTTCAATGATACACTGCATATTACGTTATATTACAAGGCATTTTCAATGATAGACTGCAAATATTACGTTATATTATAAGGTATTTTGAACGATACACTGCATATTAGATTATATTATTAGGTATTTTCAATGATACACTGCATATTACGTTATATTATAAGGTATTTCCAATTGATACACTGCATATTACGTTACATTACAAGACATATTCAATGATAGACTGCAAATATTACGTTATATTATAAGTTATTTTGAACGATACACTGCATATTAGATTAGATTATAAGGTATTTTCAATGATACACTGCATATTACTTTATATTATAAGGTATTTTCAATGATACACTGCATATTACGTTATATTACAAGGCATTTTCAATAATACACTGCATAGTACGTTATATTATAAGGTATTTTGAACGATACACTGCATATTAGGTTATATTATAAGGTATTTTCAATGATACACTGCATATTACGTTATATTACAAGGCATTTTCAATGATAGACTGCAAATATTACGTTATATTATAAGGTATTTTGAACGATACACTGCATATTAGATTATATTATAAGGTATTTTCAATGATACACTGCATATTACGTTATATTACAAGGCATTTTCAATGATAGACTGCAAATATTACGTTATATTATAAGGTATTTTGAACGATACACTGCATATTAGATTAGATTATAACGTATTTTCAATGATACACTGCATATTACTTTATATTATAAGGTATTTTCAATGATACACTGCATATTGCGTTATATTATAAGGTATTTTCAACGATACACTGCATATTATGTTATATTACAAGACATTTGCAATGATAGAATGCAAATATTACGTTATATTATAAGGTATTTTGAACGATACACTGCATATTACGTTATATTATAAGGTATTTTCAATGATACACTGCATATTGCGTTATATTATAAGGTATTTTCAATTTATACACTGCATATTACGTTACATTACAAGACATATTCAATGATAGACTGCAAATATTACGTTATATTATAAGGTATTTTGAACGATACACTGCATATTAGATTAGATTATAAGGTATTTTCAATGATACACTGCATATTACTTTATATTATAAGGTATTTTCAATGATACACTGCATATTACGTTATATTACAAGGCATTTTCAATAATACACTGCATAGTACGTTATATTATAAGGTATTTTGAACGATACACTGCATATTAGGTTATATTATAAGGTATTTTCAATGATACACTGCATATTACGTTATATTACAAGGCATTTTCAATGATAGACTGCAAATATTACGTTATATTATAAGGTATTTTGAACGATACACTGCATATTAGATTATATTATAAGGTATTTTCAATGATACACTGCATATTACGTTATATTACAAGGCATTTTCAATGATAGACTGCAAATATTGCGTTATATTATAAGGTATTTTGAACGATACACAGCATATTAGATTATATTATAAGGTATTTTCAATTTATACACTGCATATTACGTTACATTACAAGACATATTCAATGATAGACTGCAAATATTACGTTATATTATAAGGTATTTTGAACGATACACTGCATATTAGATTAGATTATAAGGTATTTTCAATGATACACTGCATATTACTTTATATTATAAGGTATTTTCAATGATACACTGCATATTACGTTATATTACAAGGCATTTTTAATAATACACTGCATAGTACGTTATATTATAAGGTATTTTGAACGATACACTGCATATTAGGTTATATTATAAGGTATTTTCAATGATACACTGCATATTACGTTATATTACAAGGCATTTTCAATGATAGACTGCAAATATTACGTTATATTATAAGGTATTTTGAACGATACACTGCATATTAGATTATATTATAAGGTATTTTCAATGATACACTGCATATTGCGTTATATTATAAGGTATTTTCAATGATACACTGCGTATTACGTTATATTGTAAGGTATTTTCAATGATACACTGCATATTACTTTAGATTATAAGGTTTTTTTCAATGATACACTGCATATTACGTTATATTACAAGACATTTTCAATGATAGACTGCAAATATTACGTTATATTATAAGGTATTTTGAACGATACACTGCATATTAGATTAGATTATAAGGTATTTTCAATGATACACTGCATATTGCGTTATATTATAAGGTTTTTTTCAATGATACACTGCATATTACGTTATATTACAAGACATTTTCAATGATAGACTGCAAATATTACGTTATATTATAAGGTATTTTGAACGATACACTGCATATTAGATTATATTATAAGGTATTTTCAATGATACACTGCATATTACTTTATATTATAAGGTATTTTCAATGATACACTGCATATTACGTTATATTACAAGGCATTTTTAATAATACACTGCATAGTACGTTATATTATAAGGTATTTTGAACGATACACTGCATATTAGGTTATATTATAAGGTATTTTCAATGATATACTGCGTATTACGTTATATTATAAGGTATTTTCAATGATACACTGCATATTACTTTATATTATAAGGTATTTTGAACGATACACTGCATATTAGATTAGATTATAAGGTATTTTCAATGATA
This sequence comes from Lasioglossum lativentre, assembly GCA_916610255.1. NCBI lineage: Eukaryota > Metazoa > Arthropoda > Insecta > Hymenoptera > Halictidae > Lasioglossum > Lasioglossum lativentre. Next base: position 603,129 of record CAKAJI010000032.1, read on the forward strand.
CACTGCATATTACTTTATATTACAAGGCATTTTCAATGATAGACTGCAAATATTACGTTATATTATAAGGTATTTTGAACGATACACTGCATATTAGATTATATTATAAGGTATTTTCAATGATACACTGCATATTGCGTTATATTATAAGGTATTTTCAATGATACACTGCGTATTACGTTATATTATAAGGTATTTTCAATGATACACTGCATATTACGTTATATCATAAGGTATTTTCAATGATACACTGCATATTACGTTATATTATAAGGTATTTTCAATGATAGACTGCAAATATTACGTTCTATTATAAGGTATTTTGAACGATACACTGCATATTAGATTATATTATAAGGTATTTTCAATGATACACTGCATATTGCGTTATATTATAAGGTATTTTCAATGATACACTGCATATTACGTTATATCATAAGGTATTTTCAATGATACACTGCATATTACGTCATATTATAAGGTATTTTCAATGATACACGGCATATTACGTTATATTATAAGGTATTTTCAATGATACAAAGCATATTACGTTATATTATAAGGTATTTTCAATGATAGACTGCAAATATTACGTCATATTATAAGGTATTTTGAACGATACACTGCATATTAGATTATATTATAAGGTATTTTCAATGATACACTGCATATTGCGTTATATTATAAGGTATTTTCAATGATACACTGCGTATTACGTTATATTATAAGGTATTTTCAATAATTCACTGCGTATTACGTTACATTATAAGGTATTTTCAATGTTACACTGCATATTACGTTATATTATAAGGCATTTTCAATGATACACAGCATATTACGTTATATTATAATGTATTTTCAATGATACACTGCATATTACGTTATATCATAAGGTATTTTCAATGATACACTGCATATTACGTTATATTATAAGGTATTTTCAATGATACACTGCATATTACTTTCTATTATAAGTTATTTTCAATGATACACTGCATATTACGTTATATTACAAGGCATTTTCAATGATAGACTGCAAATATTACGTTATATTATAAGGTATTTTGAACGATACACTGCATATTAGATTATATTATAAGGTATTTTCAATGATACACTGCATATTAAGTTACATTACAAGACACTTTCAATGATAGACTGCAAAAATTACGTTATATTATAAGGTATTTTGAACGATACACTGCATATTAGATTAGATTATAAGGTGTTTTCAATGATACACTGCAATTACTTTATATTATAAAGTATTTTCAATGATACACTGCATATTACGTTATATTACAAGACATTTTCAATGATGGACTGCAAATATTACGTTATATTATAAGGTATTTTGAACGATACACTGCATATTAGATTATATTATAAGGTATTTTCAATGATACACTGCATATTGCGTTATATTATAAGGTATTTTCAATGATACACTGCATATTACGTTATATTATAAGGTATTTTCAATGATACACTGCATATTACTTTAGATTATAAGGTTTTTTTCAATGATACACTGCATATTACGTTATATTACAAGGCATTTTCAATGATAGACTGCAAATATTACGTTATATTATAAGGTATTTTGAACGATACACTGCATATTAGATTATATTATAAGGTATTTTCAATGATACACTGCATATTACGTTATATTACAAGGCATTTTCAATGATAGACTGCAAATATTGCGTTATATTATAAGGTATTTTCAATGATACACTGCATATTGCGTTATATTATAAGGTATTTTCAATGATACACTGCGTATTACGTTATATCATAACGTATTTTCAACAATACACTGCATATTACGTTATATTATAAGGTATTTTGAACGATACACTGCATATTAGATTATATTATAAGGTATTTTCAATGACACACTGCCTATTGCGTTATATTATAAGGTACTTTCAATGATACACTGCGTATTACGTTATATTATAAGGTATTTTCAATGATACACTGCATATTACTTTATATTATAAGGTATTTTGAACGATACACTGCATATTAGATTAGATTATAAGGTATTTTCAATGATACACTGCATATTACTTTATATTACAAGGCATTTTCAATGATAGACTGCAAATATTACGTTATATTATAAGGTATTTTGAACGATACACTGCATATTAGATTATATTATAAGGTATTTTCAATGATACACTGCATATTGCGTTATATTATAAGGTATTTTCAATGATACACTGCGTATTACGTTATATTATAAGGTATTTTCAATGATACACTGCATATTACGTTATATCATAAGGTATTTTCAATGATACAAAGCATATTACGTTATATTATAAGGTATTTTCAATGATAGACTGCAAATATTACGTTATATTATAAGGTATTTTGAACGATACACTGTATATTAGATTATATTATAAGGTATTTTCAATGATACACTGCATATTGCGTTATATTATAAGGTATTTTCAATGATACACTGCGTATTACGTTATATTATAAGGTATTTTCAATAATTCACTGCGTATTACGTTACATTATAAGGTATTTTCAATGTTACACTGCATATTACGTTATATTATAAGGTATTTTCAATGATACACAGCATATTACGTTATATTATAATGTATTTTCAATGATACACTGCATATTACGTTATATCATAAGGTATTTTCAATGTTAGACGGCATATTACGTTATATTATAAGGTATTTTCAATGATACACTGCATATTACTTTCTATTATAAGTTATTTTCAATGATACACTGCATATTACGTTATATTACAAGGCATTTTCAATGATAGACTGCAAATATTACGTTATATTATAAGGTATTTTGAACGATACACTGCATATTAGATTATATTATAAGGTATTTTCAATGATACACTGCATATTAAGTTACATTACAAGACACTTTCAATGATAGACTGCAAAAATTACGTTATATTATAAGGTATTTTGAACGATACACTGCATATTAGATTAGATTATAAGGTGTTTTCAATGATACACTGCAATTACTTTATATTATAAAGTATTTTCAATGATACACTGCATATTACGTTATATTACAAGACATTTTCAATGATAGACTGCAAATATTACGTTATATTATAAGGTATTTTGAACGATACACTGCATATTAGATTATATTATAAGGTATTTTCAATGATACACTGCATATTGCGTTATATTATAAGGTATTTTCAATGATACACTGCGTATTACGTTATATTATAAGGTATTTTCAATGATACACAGAATATTACGTTATATTATAAGGTATTTTCAATGATACACTGCATATTACTTTCTATTATAAGTTATTTCCAATGATACACTGCATATTACGTTATATTACAAGGCATTTTCAATGATAGACTGCAAATATTACGTTATATTATAAGGTATTTTGAACGATACACTGCATATTAGATTATATTATAAGGTATTTTCAATGATACACTGCATATTAAGTTACATTACAAGACACTTTCAATGATAGACTGCAAAAATTACGTTATATTATAAGGTATTTTGAACGATACACTGCATATTAGATTAGATTATAAGGTGTTTTCAATGATACACTGCAATTACTTTATATTATAAAGTATTTTCAATGATACACTGCATATTACGTTATATTACAAGACATTTTCAATGATGGACTGCAAATATTACGTTATATTATAAGGTATTTTGAACGATACACTGCATATTAGATTATATTATAAGGTATTTTCAATGATACACTGCATATTGCGTTATATTATAAGGTATTTTCAATGATACACTGCGTATTACGTTATATTGTAAGGTATTTTCAATGATACACTGCATATTACTTTAGATTATAAGGTTTTTTTCAATGATACACTGCATATTACGTTATATTACAAGGCATTTTCAATGATAGACTGCAAATATTACGTTATATTATAAGGTATTTTGAACGATACACTGCATATTAGATTATATTATAAGGTATTTTCAATGATACACTGCATATTACGTTATATTACAAGGCATTTTCAATGATAGACTGCAAATATTGCGTTATATTATAAGGTATTTTCAATGATACACTGCATATTGCGTTATATTATAAGGTATTTTCAATGATAGACTGCGTATTACGTTATATTATAACGTATTTTCAATAATACACTGCATATTACGCTATATTATAAGGTATTTTGAACGATACACTGCATATTAGATTATATTATAAGGTATTTTCAATGATACACTGCATATTGCGTTATATTATAAGGTATTTTCAATGATATACTGCGTATTACGTTATATTATAAGGTATTTTCAATGATACACTGCATATTACGTTATATTATAAGGTATTTTGAACGATACACTGCATATTAGATTAGATTATAAGGTATTTTCAATGATACACTGCATATTACTTTATATTACAAGGCATTTTCAATGATAGACTGCAAATATTACGTTATATTATAAGGTATTTTGAACGATACACTGCATATTAGATTATATTATAAGGTATTTTCAATGATACACTGCATATTGCGTTATATTATAAGGTATTTTCAATGATACACTGCGTATTACGTTATATTATAAGGTATTTTCAATGATACACTGCATATTACGTTATATCATAAGGTATTTTCAATGATACAAAGCATATTACGTTATATTATAAGGTATTTTCAATGATAGACTGCAAATATTACGTTATATTATAAGGTATTTTGAACGATACACTGTATATTAGATTATATTATAAGGTATTTTCAATGATACACTGCATATTGCGTTATATTATAAGGTATTTTCAATGATACACTGCGTATTACGTTATATTATAAGGTATTTTCAATAATTCACTGCATATTACGTTACATTATAAGGTATTTTCAATGTTACACTGCATATTACGTTATATTATAAGGTATTTTCAATGATACACAGCATATTACGTTATATTATAATGTATTTTCAATGATACACTGCATATTACGTTATATCATAAGGTATTTTCAATGATACACTGCATATTACGTTATATTATAAGGTATTTTCAATGATACACTGCATATTACTTTCTATTATAAGTTATTTCCAATGACACACTGCATATTACGTTATATTACAAGGCATTTTCAATGATAGACTGCAAATATTACGTTATATTATAAGGTATTTTGAACGATACACTGCATATTAGATTATATTATAAGGTATTTTCAATGATACACTGCATATTAAGTTACATTACAAGACACTTTCAATGATAGACTGCAAAAATTACGTTATATTATAAGGTATTTTGAACGATACACTGCATATTAGATTAGATTATAAGGTGTTTTCAATGATACACTGCAATTACTTTATATTATAAAGTATTTTCAATGATACACTGCATATTACGTTATATTACAAGACATTTTCAATGATGGACTGCAAATATTACGTTATATTATAAGGTATTTTGAACGATACACTGCATATTAGATTATATTATAAGGTATTTTCAATGATACACTGCATATTGCGTTATATTATAAGGTATTTTCAATGATACACTGCGTATTACGTTATATTGTAAGGTATTTTCAATGATACACTGCATATTACGTTATATTATAAGGTATTTTCAATGATACACTGCATATTACTTTCTATTATAAGTTATTTTCAATGATACACTGCATATTACGTTATATTACAAGGCATTTTCAATGATAGACTGCAAATATTACGTTATATTATAAGGTATTTTGAACGATACACTGCATATTAGATTATATTATAAGGTATTTTCAATGATACACTGCATATTACGTTACATTACAAGACACTTTCAATGATAGACTGCAAAAATTACGTTATATTATAAGGTATTTTGAACGATACACTGCATATTAGATTAGATTATAAGGTGTTTTCAATGATACACTGCAATTACTTTATATTATAAGGTATTATCAATGATACACTGCATATTACGTTATATTACAAGACATTTTCAAAGAAGGACTGCAAATATTACGTTATATTATAAGGTATTTTGAACGATACACTGCATATTAGATTATATTATAAGGTATTTTCAATGATACACTGCATATTGCGTTATATTATAAGGTATTTTCAATGATACACTGCGTATTACGTTATATTGTAAGGTATTTTCAATGATACACTGCATATTACTTTAGATTATAAGGTTTTTTTCAATGATACACTGCATATTACGTTATATTACAAGGCATTTTCAATGATAGACTGCAAATATTACGTTATATTATAAGGTATTTTGAACGATACACTGCATATTAGATTATATTATAAGGTATTTTCAATGATACACTGCATATTACGTTATATTACAAGGCATTTTCAATGATAGACTGCAAATATTGCGTTATATTATAAGGTATTTTCAATGATACACTGCATATTGCGTTATATTATAAGGTATTTTCAATGATACACTGCGTATTACGTTATATTATAACGTATTTTCAATAATACACTGCATATTACGTTATATTATAAGGTATTTTGAACGATACACTGCATATTAGATTATATTATAAGGTATTTTCAATGATACACTGCCTATTGCGTTATATTATAAGGTATTTTCAATGATATACTGCATATTACGTTATATTATAAGGTATTTTCAATGATACACTGCATATTACTTTATATTATAAGGTATTTTGAACGATACACTGCATATTAGATTAGATTATAAGGTATTTTCAATGATACACTGCATATTACTTTATATTACAAGGCATTTTCAATGATAGACTGCAAATATTACGTTATATTATAAGGTATTTTGAACGATACACTGCATATTAGATTATATTATAAGGTATTTTCAATGATACACTGCATATTGCGTTATATTATAAGGTATTTTCAATGATACACTGCGTATTACGTTATATTATAAGGTATTTTCAATGATACACTGCATATTACGTTATATCATAAGGTATTTTCAATGATACAAAGCATATTACGTTATATTATAAGGTATTTTCAATGATAGACTGCAAATATTACGTTATATTATAAGGTATTTTGAACGATACACTGTATATTAGATTATATTATAAGGTATTTTCAATGATACACTGCATATTGCGTTATATTATAAGGTATTTTCAATGATACACTGCGTATTACGTTATATTATAAGGTATTTTCAATAATTCACTGCGTATTACGTTACATTATAAGGTATTTTCAATGTTACACTGCATATTACGTTATATTATAAGGTATTTTCAATGATACACAGCATATTACGTTATATTATAATGTATTTTCAATGATACACTGCATATTACGTTATATCATAAGGTATTTTCAATGATACACTGCATATTACGTTATATTATAAGGTATTTTCAATGATACACTGCATATTACTTTCTATTATAAGTTATTTTCAATGATACACTGCATATTACGTTATATTACAAGGCATTTTCAATGATAGACTGCAAATATTACGTTATATTATAAGGTATTTTGAACGATACACTGCATATTAGATTATATTATAAGGTATTTTCAATGATACACTGCATATTAAGTTACATTACAAGACACTTTCAATGATAGACTGCAAAAATTACGTTATATTATAAGGTATTTTGAACGATACACTGCATATTAGATTAGATTATAAGGTGTTTTCAATGATACACTGCAATTACTTTATATTATAAAGTATTTTCAATGATACACTGCATATTACGTTATATTACAAGACATTTTCAATGATGGACTGCAAATATTACGTTATATTATAAGGTATTTTGAACGATACACTGCATATTAGATTATATTATAAGGTATTTTCAATGATACACTGCATATTGCGTTATATTATAAGGTATTTTCAATGATACACTGCGTATTACGTTATATTATAAGGTATTTTCAATGATACACTGCATATTACGTTATATTATAAGGTATTTTCAATGATACACTGCATATTACTTTCTATTATAAGTTATTTTCAATGATACACTGCATATTACGTTATATTACAAGGCATTTTCAATGATAGACTGCAAATATTACGTTATATTATAAGGTATTTTGAACGATACACTGCATATTAGATTATATTATAAGGTATTTTCAATGATACACTGCATATTAAGTTACATTACAAGACACTTTCAATGATAGACTGCAAAAATTACGTTATATTATAAGGTATTTTGAACGATACACTGCATATTAGATTAGATTATAAGGTGTTTTCAATGATACACTGCAATTACTTTATATTATAAAGTATTTTCAATGATACACTGCATATTACGTTATATTACAAGACATTTTCAATGATGGACTGCAAATATTACGTTATATTATAAGGTATTTTGAACGATACACTGCATATTAGATTATATTATAAGGTATTTTCAATGATACACTGCATATTGCGTTATATTATAAGGTATTTTCAATGATACACTGCGTATTACGTTATATTGTAAGGTATTTTCAATGATACACTGCATATTACTTTAGATTATAAGGTTTTTTTCAATGATACACTGCATATTACGTTATATTACAAGGCATTTTCAATGATAGACTGCAAATATTACGTTATATTATAAGGTATTTTGAACGATACACTGCATATTAGATTATATTATAAGGTATTTTCAATGATACACTGCATATTACGTTATATTACAAGGCATTTTCAATGATAGACTGCAAATATTGCGTTATATTATAAGGTATTTTCAATGATACACTGCATATTGCGTTATATTATAAGGTATTTTCAATGATACACTGCGTATTACGTTATATTACAACGTATTTTCAATAATACACTGCATATTACGTTATATTATAAGGTATTTTGAACGATACACTGCATATTAGATTATATTATAAGGTATTTTCAATGACACACTGCCTATTGCGTTATATTATAAGGTATTTTCAATGATATACTGCGTATTACGTTATATTATAAGGTATTTTCAATGATACACTGCATATTACTTTATATTATAAGGTATTTTGAACGATACACTGCATATTAGATTAGATTATAAGGTATTTTCAATGATACACTGCATATTACTTTATATTACAAGGCATTTTCAATGATACACTGCATATTACGTTATATTATAAGGTATTTTCAATGATAGACTGCAAATATTACGTTCTATTATAAGGTATTTTGAACGATACACTGCATATTAGATTATATTATAAGGTATTTTCAATGATACACTGTATATTGCGTTATATTATAAGGTATTTTCAATGATACACTGCATATTACGTTATATCATAAGGTATTTTCAATGATACACTGCATATTACGTCATATTATAAGGTATTTTCAATGATACACGGCATATTACGTTATATTATAAGGTATTTTCAATGATACAAAGCATATTACGTTATATTATAAGGTATTTTCAATGATAGACTGCAAATATTACGTTATATTATAAGGTATTTTGAACGATACACTGTATATTAGATTATATTATAAGGTATTTTCAATGATACACTGCATATTGCGTTATATTATAAGGTATTTTCAATGATACACTGCGTATTACGTTATATTATAAGGTATTTTCAATAATTCACTGCGTATTACGTTACATTATAAGGTATTTTCAATGATACACTGCATATTACGTTATATTATAAGGTATTTTCAATGATACACAGCATATTACGTTATATTATAATGTATTTTCAATGATACACTGCATATTACGTTATATCATAAGGTATTTTCAATGATACACTGCATATTACGTTATATTATAAGGTATTTTCAATGATACACTGCATATTACTTTCTATTATAAGTTATTTTCAATGATACACTGCATATTACGTTATATTACAAGGCATTTTCAATGATAGACTGCAAATATTACGTTATATTATAAGGTATTTTGAACGATACACTGCATATTAGATTATATTATAAGGTATTTTCAATGATACACTGCATATTAAGTTACATTACAAGACACTTTCAATGATAGACTGCAAAAAATACGTTATATTATAAGGTATTTTGAACGATACACTGCATATTAGATTAGATTATAAGGTGTTTTCAATGATACACTGCAATTACTTTATATTATAAAGTATTTTCAATGATACACTGCATATTACGTTATATTACAAGACATTTTCAATGATGGACTGCAAATATTACGTTATATTATAAGGTATTTTGAACGATACACTGCATATTAGATTATATTATAAGGTATTTTCAATGATACACTGCATATTGCGTTATATTATAAGGTATTTTCAATGATACACTGCGTATTACGTTATATTGTAAGGTATTTTCAATGATACACTGCATATTACTTTAGATTATAAGGTTTTTTTCAATGATACACTGCATATTACGTTATATTACAAGACATTTTCAATGATAGACTGCAAATATTACGTTATATTATAAGGTATTTTGAACGATACACTGCATATTAGATTATATTATAAGGTATTTTCAATGATACACTGCATATTGCGTTATATTATAAGGTATTTTCAATGATACACTGCATATTGCGTTATATTATAAGGTATTTTCAATGATACACTGCATATTGCGTTATATTATAAGGTATTTTCAATGATACACTGCGTATTACGTTATATTATAAGGTATTTTCAATAATTCACTGCATATTACGTTATATTATAAGGTATTTTCAATGTTACACTGCATATTACATTATATTATAAGGTATTTTCAATGATACACTGCATATTACTTTAGATTATAAGGTTTTTTTCAATGACACACTGCATATTACGTTATATTACAAGGCATTTTCAATGATAGACTGCAAATATTACGTTATATTATAAGGTATTTTGAACGATACACTGCATATTAGATTAGATTATAAGGTATTTTCAATGATACACTGCATATTGCGTTATATTATAAGGTATTTTCAATGATACACTGCATATTATGTTATATTAAAAGGCATTTTCAATGATAGACTGCAAATATTACGTTATATTATAAGGTATTTTGAACGATACACTGCATATTAGATTATATTATAAGGTATTTTCAATGATACACTGCATATTGCGTTATATTATAAGGTATTTTCAATGATACACTGCGTATTACGTTATATTATAAGGTATTTTCAATAATTCACTGCATATTACGTTACATTATAAGGTATTTTCAATGATACACTGCGTATTACGTTATATTATAAGGTATTTTCAATAATTCACTGCATATTACGTTATATTATAAGGTATTTTGAACGATACACTGCATATTAGATTATATTATAGGGAATTTTCAATGATACACAGCATATTACGTTATATTATAAGGTATTTTCAATGATACACTGCATATTACGTTATATCATAAGGTATTTTCAATGATACACTGCATATTACGTTATATTATAAGGTATTTTCAATGATACACTGCATATTACTTTAGATTATAAGGTTTTTTTCAATGATACACTGCATATTACGTTATATTACAAGGCATATTCAATGATAGACTGCAAATATTACGTTATATTATAAGGTATTTTGAACGATACACTGCATATTAGATTATATTATAAGGTATTTTCAATGATACACTGCATATTACTTTATATTATAAGGTATTTTCAATGATACACTGCATATTACGTTATATTACAAGGCATTTTTAATAATACACTGCATAGTACGTTATATTATAAGGTATTTTGAACGATACACTGCATATTAGGTTATATTATAAGGTATTTTCAATGATACACTGCATATTACGTTATATTACAAGGCATTTTCAATGATAGACTGCAAATATTACGTTATATTATAAGGTATTTTGAACGATACACTGCATATTAGATTATATTATAAGGTATTTTCAATGATACACTGCATATTACGTTATATTACAAGGCATTTTCAATGATAGACTGCAAATATTGCGTTATATTATAAGGTATTTTCAATGATACACTGCATATTGCGTTATATTATAAGGTATTTTCAATGATACACTGCGTATTACGTTATATTACAACGTATTTTCAATAATACACTGCATATTACGTTATATTATAAGGTATTTTGAACGATACACTGCATATTAGATTATATTATAAGGTATTTTCAATGACACACTGCCTATTGCGTTATATTATAAGGTATTTTCAATGATATACTGCGTATTACGTTATATTATAAGGTATTTTCAATGATACACTGCATATTACTTTATATTATAAGGTATTTTGAACGATACACTGCATATTAGATTAGATTATAAGGTATTTTCAATGATACACTGCATATTACTTTATATTACAAGGCATTTTCAATGATAGACTGCAAATATTACGTTATATTATAAGGTATTTTGAACGATACACTGCATATTAGATTATATTATAAGGTATTTTCAATGATACACTGCATATTGCGTTATATTATAAGGTATTTTCAATGATACACTGCGTATTACGTTATATTATAAGGTATTTTCAATGATACACTGCATATTACGTTATATCATAAGGTATTTTCAATGATACACTGCATATTACGTTATATTATAAGGTATTTTCAATGATAGACTGCAAATATTACGTTCTATTATAAGGTATTTTGAACGATACACTGCATATTAGATTATATTATAAGGTATTTTCAATGATACACTGTATATTGCGTTATATTATAAGGTATTTTCAATGATACACTGCATATTACGTTATATCATAAGGTATTTTCAATGATACACTGCATATTACGTCATATTATAAGGTATTTTCAATGATACACGGCATATTACGTTATATTATAAGGTATTTTCAATGATACACTGCATATTACGTTATATTATAAGGTATTTTCAATGATAGACTGCAAATATTACGTCATATTATAAGGTATTTTGAACGATACACTGCATATTAGATTATATTATAAGGTATTTTCAATGATACACTGCATATTACGTTATATTATAAGGTATTTTCAATGATACACTGCATATTACGTTATATTATAAGGTATTTTCAATAATTCACTGCGTATTACGTTACATTATAAGGTATTTTCAATGTTACACTGCATATTACGTTATATTATAAGGTATTTTCAATGATACACAGCATATTACGTTATATTATAATGTATTTTCAATGATACACTGCATATTACGTTATATCATAAGGTATTTTCAATGATACACTGCATATTACGTTATATTATAAGGTATTTTCAATGATACACTGCATATTACTTTATATTATAAGTTATTTTCAATGATACACTGCATATTACGTTATATTACAAGGCATTTTCAATGATAGACTGCAAATATTACGTTATATTATAAGGTATTTTGAACGATACACTGCATATTAGATTATATTATAAGGTATTTTCAATGATACACTGCATATTAAGTTACATTACAAGACACTTTCAATGATAGACTGCAAAAATTACGTTATATTATAAGGTATTTTGAACGATACACTGCATATTAGATTAGATTATAAGGTGTTTTCAATGATACACTGCAATTACTTTATATTATAAAGTATTTTCAATGATACACTGCATATTACGTTATATTACAAGACATTTTCAATGATGGACTGCAAATATTACGTTATATTATAAGGTATTTTGAACGATACACTGCATATTAGATTATATTATAAGGTATTTTCAATGATACACTGCATATTGCGTTATATTATAAGGTATTTTCAATGATACACTGCGTATTACGTTATATTGTAAGGTATTTTCAATGATACACTGCATATTACTTTAGATTATAAGGTTTTTTTCAATGATACACTGCATATTACGTTATATTACAAGACATTTTCAATGATAGACTGCAAATATTACGTTATATTATAAGGTATTTTGAACGATACACTGCATATTAGATTAGATTATAAGGTATTTTCAATGATACACTGCATATTGCGTTATATTATAAGGTATTTTCAATGATACACTGCATATTGCGTTATATTATAAGGTATTTTCAATGATACACTGCATATTGCGTTATATTATAAGGTATTTTCAATGATACACTGCGTATTACGTTATATTATAAGGTATTTTCAATAATTCACTGCATATTACGTTATATTATAAGGTATTTTCAATGTTACACTGCATATTACGTTATATTATAAGGTATTTTCAATGATACACTGCATATTACTTTAGATTATAAGGTTTTTTTCAATGACACACTGCATATTACGTTATATTACAAGGCATTTTCAATGATAGACTGCAAATATTACGTTATATTATAAGGTATTTTGAACGATACACTGCATATTAGATTAGATTATAAGGTATTTTCAATGATACACTGCATATTGCGTTATATTATAAGGTATTTTCAATGATACACTGCATATTATGTTATATTAAAAGGCATTTTCAATGATAGACTGCAAATATTACGTTATATTATAAGGTATTTTGAACGATACACTGCATATTAGATTATATTATAAGGTATTTTCAATGATACACTGCATATTGCGTTATATTATAAGGTATTTTCAATGATACACTGCGTATTACGTTATATTATAAGGTATTTTCAATAATTCACTGCATATTACGTTACATTATAAGGTATTTTCAATGATACACTGCGTATTACGTTATATTATAAGGTATTTTCAATAATTCACTGCATATTACGTTATATTATAAGGTATTTTGAACGATACACTGCATATTAGATTATATTATAGGGAATTTTCAATGATACACAGCATATTACGTTATATTATAAGGTATTTTCAATGATACACTGCATATTACGTTATATCATAAGGTATTTTCAATGATACACTGCATATTACGTTATATTATAAGGTATTTTCAATGATACACTGCATATTACTTTAGATTATAAGGTTTTTTTCAATGATACACTGCATATTACGTTATATTACAAGGCATATTCAATGATAGACTGCAAATATTACGTTATATTATAAGGTATTTTGAACGATACACTGCATATTAGATTAGATTATAAGGTATTTTCAATGATACACTGCATATTGCGTTATATTATAAGGTATTTTCAATGATACATTGCATATTATGTTATATTACAAGACATTTTCAATGATAGACTGCAAATATTACGTTATATTATAAGGTATTTTGAACGATACACTGCATATTAGATTATATTATAAGGTATTTTCAATGATACACTGCATATTGCGTTATATTATAAGGTATTTTCAATGATACACTGCGTATTACGTTATATTATAAGGTATTTTCAATAATTCACTGCATATTACGTTACATTATAAGGTATTTTCAATGATACACTGCGTATAACGATATATTATAAGGTATTTTCAATAATTCACTGCATATTACGTTATATTATAAGGTATTTTGAACGATACACTGCATATTAGATTATATTATAGGGAATTTTCAATGATACACAGCATATTACGTTATATTATAAGGTATTTTCAATGATACACTGCATATTACGTTATATCATAAGGTATTTTCAATGATACACTGCATATTACGTTATATTATAAGGTATTTTCAATGATACACTGCATATTACTTTAGATTATAAGGTTTTTTTCAATGATACACTGCATATTACGTTATATTACAAGGCATATTCAATGATAGACTGCAAATATTACGTTATATTATAAGGTATTTTGAACGATACACTGCATATTACGTTATATTATAAGGTATTTTCAATGGTACACTGCATATTACGTTATACTATAAGGTATTTTCAATGATACACTGCATATTACTTTATATTATAAGGTATTTTCAATGATACACAGCATATTACGTTATATTACAAGGCATTTTCAATGATAGACTGTCAATATTACGTTATATTATAAGGTATTTTGAACGATACACTGCATATTAGAGTAGATTATAAGGTATTTTCAATGATACACTGCATATTGCGTTATATTATAAGGTATTTTCAACGATACACTGCATATTATGTTATATTACAAGACATTTGCAATGATAGACTGCAAATATTACGTTATATTATAAGGTATTTTGAACGATACACTGCATATTACGTTATATTATAAGGTATTGTCAATGATACACTGCATATTGCGTTATATTATTAGGTATTTTCAATGATACACTGCATATTACGTTATATTACAAGGTATTTTCAATGATACACTGCATATTGCGTTATATTATAAGGTATTTTCAATTTATACACTGCATATTACGTTACATTACAAGACATATTCAATGATAGACTGCAAATATTACGTTATATTGTAAGGTATTTTGAACGATACACTGCATATTAGATTAGATTATAAGGTATTTTCAATGATACACTGCATATTACTTTATATTATAAGGTATTTTGAACGATACACTGCATATTAGATTAGATTATAAGGTATTTTCAATGATACACTGCATATTGCGTTATATTATAAGGTATTTTCAATGATACATTGCATATTATGTTATATTACAAGACATTTTCAATGATAGACTGCAAATATTACGTTATATTATAAGGTATTTTGAACGATACACTGCATATTACGTTATATTATAAGGTATTTTCAATGTTACACTGCATATTACGTTATATTACAAGGTATTTTCAATGATACACTGCATATTACTTTATATTATAAGGTATTTTCAATGATACACAGCATATTACGTTATATTACAAGGCATTTTCAATGATAGACTGCCAATATTACGTTATATTATAAGGTATTTTGAACGATACACTGCATATTAGATTAGATTATAAGGTATTTTCAATGATACACTGCATATTGCGTTATATTATAAGGTATTTTCAACGATACACTGCATATTATGTTATATTACAAGACATTTGCAATGATAGACTGCAAATATTACGTTATATTATAAGGTATTTTGAACGATACACTGCATATTACGTTATATTATAAGGTATTGTCAATGATACACTGCATATTGCGTTATATTATAAGGTATTTTCAATGATACACTGCATATTACGTTATATTACAAGGTATTTTCAATGATACACTGCATATTGCGTTATATTATAAGGTATTTTCAATTTATACACTGCATATTACGTTACATTACAAGACATATTCAATGATAGACTGCAAATATTACGTTATATTATAAGGTATTTTGAACGATACACTGCATATTAGATTAGATTATAAGGTATTTTCAATGATACACTGCATATTACGTTATATTATAAGGTATTTTCAATGATACACTGCATATTACGTTATATTACAAGACATTTTCAATGATAGACTGCAAATATTACGTTATATTATAAGGTATTTTCAATGATACACTGCATATTACGTTATATTATAAGGTATTTTCAATGATACACTGCATATTACGTTATATTATAAGGTATTTTCAATGATACACTGCATATTGCGTTATATTATAAGGTATTTTCAATGATAGACTGCAAATATTACGTTATATTATAAGGTATTTTGAACGATACACTGCATATTAGATTATATTATAAGGTATTTTCAATGATACACTGCATATTACGTTACATTACAAGACATTTTCAATGATAGACTGCAAATATTACGTTATATTATAAGGTATTTTGAACGATACACTGCATATTAGATTAGATTATAAGGTGTTTTCAATGATACACTGCAATTACTTTATATTATAAAGTATTTTCAATGATACACTGCATATTACGTTATATTACAAGACATTTTCAATGATAGACTGCAAATATTACGTTATATTATAAGGTATTTTGAACGATACACTGCATATTAGATTATATTATAAGGTATTTTCAATGATACACTGCATATTGCGTTATATTATAAGGTATTTTCAATGATACACTGCGTATTACGTTATATTGTAAGGTATTTTCAATGATACACTGCATATTACTTTAGATTATAAGGTTTTTTTCAATGATACACTGCATATTACGTTATATTACAAGACATTTTCAATGATAGACTGCAAATATTACGTTATATTATAAGGTATTTTGAACGATACACTGCATATTAGATTAGATTATAAGGTATTTTCAATGATACACTGCATATTGCGTTATATTATAAGGTATTTTCAATGATACACTGCATATTGCGTTATATTATAAGGTATTTTCAATGATACAGTGCATATTGCGTTATATTATAAGGTATTTTCAATGATACACTGCGTATTACGTTATATTATAAGGTATTATCAATAATTCACTGCATATTACGTTATATTATAAGGTATTTTCAATGTTACACTGCATATTACGTTATATTATAAGGTATTTTCAATGATACACTGCATATTACTTTAGATTATAAGGTTTTTTTCAATGACACACTGCATATTACGTTATATTACAAGGCATTTTCAATGATAGACTGCAAATATTACGTTATATTATAAGGTATTTTGAACGATACACTGCATATTAGATTAGATTATAAGGTATTTTCAATGATACACTGCATATTGCGTTATATTATAAGGTATTTTCAATGATACACTGCATATTATGTTATATTAAAAGGCATTTTCAATGATAGACTGCAAATATTACGTTATATTATAAGGTATTTTGAACGATACACTGCATATTAGATTATATTATAAGGTATTTTCAATGATACACTGCATATTGCGTTATATTATAAGGTATTTTCAATGATACACTGCATATTACGTTATATTATAAGGTATTTTCAATAATTCACTGCATATTACGTTACATTATAAGGTATTTTCAATGATACACTGCGTATAACGTTATATTATAAGGTATTTTCAATAATTCACTGCATATTACGTTATATTATAAGGTATTTTGAACGATACACTGCATATTAGATTATATTATAGGGAATTTTCAATGATACACAGCATATTACGTTATATTATAAGGTATTTTCAATGATACACTGCATATTACGTTATATTATAAGGTATTTTCAATGATACACTGCATATTACGTTATATTATAAGGTATTTTCAATGATACACTGCATATTACTTTAGATTATAAGGTTTTTTTCAATGATACACTGCATATTACGTTATATTACAAGGCATATTCAATGATAGACTGCAAATATTACGTTATATTATAAGGTATTTTGAACGATACACTGCATATTACGTTATATTATAAGGTATTTTCAATGGTACACTGCATATTACGTTATACTATAAGGTATTTTCAATGATACACTGCATATTACTTTATATTATAAGGTATTTTCAATGATACACAGCATATTACGTTATATTACAAGGCATTTTCAATGATAGACTGTCAATATTACGTTATATTATAAGGTATTTTGAACGATACACTGCATATTAGAGTAGATTATAAGGTATTTTCAATGATACACTGCATATTGCGTTATATTATAAGGTATTTTCAACGATACACTGCATATTATGTTATATTACAAGACATTTGCAATGATAGACTGCAAATATTACGTTATATTATAAGGTATTTTGAACGATACACTGCATATTACGTTATATTATAAGGTATTGTCAATGATACACTGCATATTGCGTTATATTATTAGGTATTTTCAATGATACACTGCATATTACGTTATATTACAAGGTATTTTCAATGATACACTGCATATTGCGTTATATTATAAGGTATTTTCAATTTATACACTGCATATTACGTTACATTACAAGACATATTCAATGATAGACTGCAAATATTACGTTATATTGTAAGGTATTTTGAACGATACACTGCATATTAGATTAGATTATAAGGTATTTTCAATGATACACTGCATATTACTTTATATTATAAGGTATTTTGAACGATACACTGCATATTAGATTAGATTATAAGGTATTTTCAATGATACACTGCATATTGCGTTATATTATAAGGTATTTTCAATGATACACTGCATATTATGTTATATTACAAGACATTTTCAATGATAGACTGCAAATATTACGTTATATTATAAGGTATTTTGAACGATACACTGCATATTACGTTATATTATAAGGTATTTTCAATGATACACTGCATATTACGTTATACTATAAGGTATTTTCAATGATACACTGCATATTACTTTATATTATAAGGTATTTTCAATGATACACAGCATATTACGTTATATTACAAGGCATTTTCAATGATAGACTGTCAATATTACGTTATATTATAAGGTATTTTGAACGATACACTGCATATTAGATTAGATTATAAGGTATTTTCAATGATACACTGCATATTGCGTTATATTATAAGGTATTTTCAACGATACACTTCATATTATGTTATATTACAAGACATTTGCAATGATAGACTGCAAATATTACGTTATATTATAAGGTATTTTCAATGATTGACTGCATATTATGTTATATTATAAGGTATTTTCAATGATACACTGCATATTGCGTTATATTATTAGGTATTTTCAATGATACACTGCATATTACGTTATATTACAAGGTATTTTCAATGATACACTGCATATTGCGTTATATTATAAGGTATTTTCAATTTATACACTGCATATTACGTTACATTACAAGACATATTCAATGATAGACTGCAAATATTACGTTATATTATAAGGTATTTTGAACGATACACTGCATATTAGATTAGATTATAAGGTATTTTCAATGATACACTGCATATTACGTTATATTATAAGGTATTTTCAATGATACACTGCATATTACGTTATATTACAAGACATTTTCAATGATAGACTGCAAATATTACGTTATATTATAAGGTATTTTCAATGATACACTGCATATTACGTTATATTATAAGGTATTTTCAATGATACACTGCATATTACGTTATATTATAAGGTATTTTCAATGATACACTGCATATTGCGTTATATTATAAGGTATTTTCAATGATAGACTGCAAATATTACGTTATATTATAAGGTATTTTGAACGATACACTGCATATTAGATTATATTATAAGGTATTTTCAATGATACACTGCATATTACGTTACATTACAAGACATTTTCAATGATAGACTGCAAATATTACGTTATATTATAAGGTATTTTGAACGATACACTGCATATTAGATTAGATTATAAGGTATTTTTAATGATACACTGCAATTACTTTATATTATAAAGTATTTTCAATGATACACTGCATATTACGTTATATTACAAGACATTTTCAATGATGGACTGCAAATATTACGTTATATTATAAGGTATTTTGAACGATACACTGCATATTAGATTATATTATAAGGTATTTTCAATGATACACTGCATATTGCGTTATATTATAAGGTATTTTCAATGATACACTGCGTATTACGTTATATTATAAGGTATTTTCAATGATACACTGCATATTACTTTAGATTATAAGGTTTTTTTCAATGATACACTGCATATTACGTTATATTACAAGACATTTTCAATGATAGACTGCAAATATTACGTTATATTATAAGGTATTTTGAACGATACACTGCATATTAGATTAGATTATAAGGTATTTTCAATGATACACTGCATATTGCGTTATATTATAAGGTATTTTCAATGATACACTGCATATTGCGTTATATTATAAGGTATTTTCAATGATACAGTGCATATTGCGTTATATTATAAGGTATTTTCAATGATACACTGCGTATTACGTTATATTATAAGGTATTATCAATAATTCACTGCATATTACGTTATATTATAAGGTATTTTCAATGTTACACTGCATATTACGTTATATTATAAGGTATTTTCAATGATACACTGCATATTACTTTAGATTATAAGGTTTTTTTCAATGACACACTGCATATTACGTTATATTACAAGGCATTTTCAATGATAGACTGCAAATATTACGTTATATTATAAGGTATTTTGAACGATACACTGCATATTAGATTAGATTATAAGGTATTTTCAATGATACACTGCATATTGCGTTATATTATAAGGTATTTTCAATGATACACTGCATATTATGTTATATTAAAAGGCATTTTCAATGATAGACTGCAAATATTACGTTATATTATAAGGTATTTTGAACGATACACTGCATATTAGATTATATTATAAGGTATTTTCAATGATACACTGCATATTGCGTTATATTATAAGGTATTTTCAATGATACACTGCGTATTACGTTATATTATAAGGTATTTTCAATAATTCACTGCATATTACGTTACATTATAAGGTTTTTTCAATGATACACTGCGTATTACGTTATATTATAAGGTATTTTCAATAATTCACTGCATATTACGTTATATTATAAGGTATTTTGAACGATACACTGCATATTAGATTATATTATAAGGTATTTTCAATGATACACAGCATATTACGTTATATTATAAGGTATTTTCAATGATACACTGCATATTACGTTATATCATAAGGTATTTTCAATGATACACTGCATATTACGTTATATTATAAGGTATTTTCAATGATACACTGCATATTACTTTAGATTATAAGGTTTTTTTCAATGATACACTGCATATTACGTTATATTACAAGGCATATTCAATGATAGACTGCAAATATTACGTTATATTATAAGGTATTTTGAACGATACACTGCATATTAGATTAGATTATAAGGTATTTTCAATGATACACTGCATATTGCGTTATATTATAAGGTATTTTCAATGATACATTGCACATTATGTTATATTACAAGACATTTTCAATGATAGACTGCAAATATTACGTTATATTATAAGGTATTTTGAACGATACACTGCATATTAGATTATATTATAAGGTATTTTCAATGATACACTGCATATTGCGTTATATTATAAGGTATTTTCAATGATACACTGCGTATTACGTTATATTATAAGGTATTTTCAATAATTCACTGCATATTACGTTACATTATAAGGTATTTTCAGTGATACACTGCGTATAACGTTATATTATAAGGTATTTTCAATAATTCACTGCATATTACGTTATATTATAAGGTATTTTGAACGATACACTGCATATTAGATTATATTATAGGGAATTTTCAATGATACACAGCATATTACGTTATATTACAAGACATTTTCAATGATAGACTGCAAATATTACGTTATATTATAAGGTATTTTCAATGATACACTGCATATTACGTTATATTATAAGGTATTTTCAATGATACACTGCATTTTGCGTTATATTATAAGGTATTTTCAATGATACACTGCATATTGCGTTATATTATAAGGTATTTTCAATGATAGACTGCAAATATTACGTTATATTATAAGGTATTTTGAACGATACACTGCATATTAGATTATATTATAAGGTATTTTCAATGATACACTGCATATTACGTTACATTACAAGACATTTTCAATGATAGACTGCAAATATTACGTTATATTATAAGGTATTTTGAACGATACACTGCATATTAGATTAGATTATAAGGTGTTTTCAATGATACACTGCAATTACTTTATATTATAAAGTATTTTCAATGATACACTGCATATTACGTTATATTACAAGGCATATTCAATGATAGACTGCAAATATTACGTTATATTATAAGGTATTTTGAACGATACACTGCATATTACGTTATATTATAAGGTATTTTCAATGGTACACTGCATATTACGTTATACTATAAGGTATTTTCAATGATACACTGCATATTACTTTATATTATAAGGTATTTTCAATGATACACAGCATATTACGTTATATTACAAGGCATTTTCAATGATAGACTGTCAATATTACGTTATATTATAAGGTATTTTGAACGATACACTGCATATTAGAGTAGATTATAAGGTATTTTCAATGATACACTGCATATTGCGTTATATTATAAGGTATTTTCAACGATACACTGCATATTATGTTATATTACAAGACATTTGCAATGATAGACTGCAAATATTACGTTATATTATAAGGTATTTTGAACGATACACTGCATATTACGTTATATTATAAGGTATTTTCAATGATACACTGCATATTACGTTATATTATAAGGTATTTTCAATGATACACTGCATATTACGTTATATTATAAGGTATTTTCAATGATACACTGCATATTGCGTTATATTATAAGGTATTTTCAATTTATACACTGCATATTACGTTACATTACAAGACATATTCAATGATAGACTGCAAATATTACGTTATATTATAAGGTATTTTGAACGATACACTGCATATTAGATTAGATTATAAGGTATTTTCAATGATACACTGCATATTACGTTATATTATAAGGTATTTTGAACGATACACTGCATATTAGATTATATTATAAGGTATTTTCAATGATACACTGCATATTGCGTTATATTATAAGGTATTTTCAATGATACATTGCATATTATGTTATATTACAAGACATTTTCAATGATAGACTGCAAATATTACGTTATATTATAAGGTATTTTGAACGATACACTGCATATTACGTTATATTATAAGGTATTTTCAATGGTACACTGCATATTACGTTATACTATAAGGTATTTTCAATGATACACTGCATATTACTTTATATTATAAGGTATTTTCAATGATACACAGCATATTACGTTATATTACAAGGCATTTTCAATGATAGACTGTCAATATTACGTTATATTATAAGGTATTTTGAACGATACACTGCATATTAGATTAGATTATACGGTATTTTCAATGATACACTGCATATTGCGTTATATTATAAGGTATTTTCAATGATACAGTGCATATTGCGTTATATTATAAGGTATTTTCAATGATACACTGCGTATTACGTTATATTATAAGGTATTTTCAATAATTCACTGCATATTACGTTATATTATAAGGTATTTTCAATGTTACACTGCATATTACGTTATATTATAAGGTATTTTCAATGATACACTGCATATTACTTTATATTATAAGGTTTTTTTCAATGACACACTGCATATTACGTTATATTACAAGGCATTTTCAATGATAGACTGCAAATATTACGTTATATTATAAGGTATTTTGAACGATACACTGCATATTAGATTAGATTATAAGGTATTTTCAATGATACACTGCATATTGCGTTATATTATAAGGTATTTTCAATGATACACTGCATATTATGTTATATTAAAAGGCATTTTCAATGATAGACTGCAAATATTACGTTATATTATAAGGTATTTTGAACGATACACTGCATATTAGATTATATTATAAGGTATTTTCAATGATACACTGCATATTGCGTTATATTATAAGGTATTTTCAATGATACACTGCGTATTACGTTATATTATAAGGTATTTTCAATAATTCACTGCATATTACGTTATATTATAAGGTATTTTGAACGATACACTGCATATTAGATTATATTATAGGGAATTTTCAATGATACACAGCATATTACGTTATATTATAAGGTATTTTCAATGATACACTGCATATTACGTTATATCATAAGGTATTTTCAATGATACACTGCATATTACGTTATATTATAAGGTATTT
The DNA here is from genome assembly GCA_916610255.1 of Lasioglossum lativentre. Lineage (NCBI taxonomy): Eukaryota > Metazoa > Arthropoda > Insecta > Hymenoptera > Halictidae > Lasioglossum > Lasioglossum lativentre. Next base: position 628,839 of record CAKAJI010000032.1, read on the forward strand.
TCAATGATACACTGCATATTCTTTAGATTATAAGGTTTTTTTCAATGATACACTGCATATTACGTTATATTACAAGGCATATTCAATGATAGACTGCAAATATTACGTTATATTATAAGGTATTTTGAACGATACACTGCATATTAGATTAGATTATAAGGTATTTTCAATGATACACTGCATATTGCGTTATATTATAAGGTATTTTCAATGATACATTGCATATTATGTTATATTACAAGACATTTTCAATGATAGACTGCAAATATTACGTTATATTATAAGGTATTTTGAACGATACACTGCATATTACGTTATATTATAAGGTATTTTCAATGGTACACTGCATATTACGTTATACTATAAGGTATTTTCAATGATACACTGCATATTACTTTATATTATAAGGTATTTTCAATGATACACAGCATATTACGTTATATTACAAGGCATTTTCAATGATAGACTGTCAATATTACGTTATATTATAAGGTATTTTGAACGATACACTGCATATTAGATTAGATTATAAGGTATTTTCAATGATACACTGCATATTGCGTTATATTATAAGGTATTTTCAACGATACACTGCATATTATGTTATATTACAAGACATTTGCAATGATAGACTGCAAATATTACGTTATATTATAAGGTATTTTGAACGATACACTGCATATTACGTTATATTATAAGGTATTGTCAATGATACGCTGCATATTGCGTTATATTATTAGGTATTTTCAATGATACACTGCATATTACGTTATATTACAAGGTATTTTCAATGATACACTGCATATTGCGTTATATTATAAGGTATTTTCAATTTATACACTGCATATTACGTTACATTACAAGACATATTCAATGATAGACTGCAAATATTACGTTATATTATAAGGTATTTTGAACGATACACTGCATATTAGATTAGATTATAAGGTATTTTCAATGATACACTGCATATTACGTTATATTATAAGGTATTTTGAACGATACACTGCATATTAGATTAGATTATAAGGTATTTTCAATGATACACTGCATATTGCGTTATATTATAAGGTATTTTCAATGATACATTGCATATTATGTTATATTACAAGACATTTTCAATGATAGACTGCAAATATTACGTTATATTATAAGGTATTTTGAACGATACACTGCATATTAGATTAGATTATAAGGTATTTTCAATGATACACTGCATATTACTTTATATTATAAGGTATTTTGAACGATACACTGCATATTAGATTAGATTATAAGGTATTTTCAATGATACACTGCATATTACTTTATATTATAAGGTATTTTGAACGATACACTGCATATTAGATTAGATTATAAGGTATTTTCAATGATACACTGCATATTGCGTTATATTATAAGGTATTTTCAATGATACAGTGCATATTGCGTTATATTATAAGGTATTTTCAATGATACACTGCGTATTACGTTATATTATAAGGTATTTTCAATAATTCACTGCATATTACGTTATATTATAAGGTATTTTCAATGTTACACTGCATATTACGTTATATTATAAGGTATTTTCAATGATACACTGCATATTACTTTAGATTATAAGGTTTTTTTCAATGACACACTGCATATTACGTTATATTACAAGGCATTTTCAATGATAGACTGCAAATATTACGTTATATTATAAGGTATTTTGAACGATACACTGCATATTAGATTAGATTATAAGGTATTTTCAATGATACACTGCATATTGCGTTATATTATAAGGTATTTTCAATGATACACTGCATATTATGTTATATTAAAAGGCATTTTCAATGATAGACTGCAAATATTACGTTATATTATAAGGTATTTTGAACGATACACTGCATATTAGATTATATTATAAGGTATTTTCAATGATACACTGCATATTGCGTTATATTATAAGGTATTTTCAATGATACACTGCGTATTACGTTATATTATAAGGTATTTTCAATAATTCACTGCATATTACGTTATATTATAAGGTATTTTGAACGATACACTGCATATTAGATTATATTATAGGGAATTTTCAATGATACACAGCATATTACGTTATATTATAAGGTATTTTCAATGATACACTGCATATTACGATATATCATAAGGTATTTTCAATGATACACTGCATATTACGTTATATTATAAGGTATTTTCAATGATACACTGCATATTCTTTAGATTATAAGGTTTTTTTCAATGATACACTGCATATTACGTTATATTACAAGGCATATTCAATGATAGACTGCAAATATTACGTTATATTATAAGGTATTTTGAACGATACACTGCATATTAGATTAGATTATAAGGTATTTTCAATGATACACTGCATATTGCGTTATATTATAAGGTATTTTCAATGATACATTGCATATTATGTTATATTACAAGACATTTTCAATGATAGACTGCAAATATTACGTTATATTATAAGGTATTTTGAACGATACACTGCATATTACGTTATATTATAAGGTATTTTCAATGTTACACTGCATATTAGATTATATTACAAGGTATTTTCAATGATACACTGCATATTACTTTATATTATAAGGTATTTTCAATGATACACAGCATATTACGTTATATTACAAGGCATTTTCAATGATAGACTGTCAATATTACGTTATATTATAAGGTATTTTGAACGATACACTGCATATTAGATTAGATTATAAGGTATTTTCAATGATACACTGCATATTGCGTTATATTATAAGGTATTTTCAACGATACACTGCATATTATGTTATATTACAAGACATTTGCAATGATAGACTGCAAATATTACGTTATATTATAAGGTATTTTGAACGATACACTGCATATTACGTTATATTATAAGGTATTGTCAATGATACGCTGCATATTGCGTTATATTATTAGGTATTTTCAATGATACACTGCATATTACGTTATATTACAAGGTATTTTCAATGATACACTGCATATTGCGTTATATTATAAGGTATTTTCAATTTATACACTGCATATTACGTTACATTACAAGACATATTCAATGATAGACTGCAAATATTACGTTATATTATAAGGTATTTTGAACGATACACTGCATATTAGATTAGATTATAAGGTATTTTCAATGATACACTGCATATTACTTTATATTATAAGGTATTTTCAATGATACACTGCATATTACGTTATATTACAAGGCATTTTCAATAATACACTGCATAGTACGTTATATTATAAGGTATTTTGAACGATACACTGCATATTAGATTATATTATTAGGTATTTTCAATGATACACTGCATATTACGTTATATTATAAGGTATTTTCAATGATAGACTGCAAATGTTACGTTATATTATAAGGTATTTTGAACGATACACTGCATATTAGATTATATTATAAGGTATTTTCAATGATACACTGCATATTACGTTATATTACAAGGCATTTTCAATGATTGACTGCAAATATTACGTTATATTATAAGGTATTTTGAACGATACACTGCATATTAGATTATATTATAAGGTATTTTCAATGATACACTGCATATTGCGTTATATTATAAGGTATTTTCAATTTATACACTGCATATTACGTTACATTACAAGACATATTCAATGATAGACTGCAAATATTACGTTATATTATAAGGTATTTTGAACGATACACTGCATATTAGATTATATTATTAGGTATTTTCAATGATACACTGCATATTACGTTATATTACAAGACATTTTCAATGACACACTGCAAATATTACGTTATATTATAAGGTATTTTGAACGATACACTGCATATTAGATTATATTATAAGGTATTTTCAATGATACACTGCATATTACGTTATATTACAAGACATTTTCAATGATAGACTGCAAATATTGCGTTATATTATAAGGTATTTTCAATGATACACTGCGTATTACGTTATATTATAAGGTATTTTCAATGATACACTGCATATTACTTTACATTATAAGGTTTTTTTCAATGATACACTGCATATTACGTTATATTACAAGGCATTTTCAATGATAGCCTGCAAATATTACGTTATATTATAAGGTATTTTGAACGATACACTGCATATTAGATTAGATTATAAGGTATTTTCAATGATACACTGCATATTGCGTTATATTATAAGGTATTTTCAATGATACACTGCATATTACGTTATATTACAAGACATTTTCAATGATTGACTGCAAATATTACGTTATATTATAAGGTATTTTGAACGATACACTGCATATTAGATTATATTATAAGGTATTTTCAATGATACACTGCATATTGCGGTATATTATAAGGTATTTTCAATGATACACTGCGTATTACGTTATATTATAAGGTATTTTCAATAATTCACTGCATATTACGTTACATTATAAGGTATTTTCAATGATACACTGCGTATAACGTTATATTATAAGGTATTTTCAATAATTCACTGCATATTACGTTATATTATAAGGTATTTTGAACGATACACTGCATATTAGATTATATTATAAGGTATTTTGAACGATACACTGCATATTAGATTATATTATAAGGTATGTTCAATGATACACTGCATATTGCGTTATATTATAAGGTATTTTCAATGATACACTGCATATTACGTTATATTACAAGGCATTTTCAATGATTGACTGCAAATATTACGTTATATTATAAGGTATTTTGAACGATACACTGCATATTAGATTATATTATAAGGTATTTTCAATGATACACTGCATATTGCGTTATATTATAAGGTATTTTCAATTTATACACTGCATATTACGTTACATTACAAGACATATTCAATGATAGACTGCAAATATTACGTTATATTATAAGGTATTTTGAACGATACACTGCATATTAGATTATATTATTAGGTATTTTCAATGATACACTGCATATTACGTTATATTACAAGACATTTTCAATGACACACTGCAAATATTACGTTATATTATAAGGTATTTTGAACGATACACTGCATATTAGATTATATTATAAGGTATTTTCAATGATACACTGCATATTACGTTATATTACAAGGCATTTTCAATGATAGACTGCAAATATTGCGTTATATTATAAGGTATTTTCAATGATACACTGCGTATTACGTTATATTATAAGGTATTTTCAATGATACACTGCATATTACTTTACATTATAAGGTTTTTTTCAATGATACACTGCATATTACGTTATATTACAAGGCATTTTCAATGATAGCCTGCAAATATTACGTTATATTATAAGGTATTTTGAACGATACACTGCATATTAGATTAGATTATAAGGTATTTTCAATGATACACTGCATATTGCGTTATATTATAAGGTATTTTCAATGATACACTGCATATTACGTTATATTACAAGACATTTTCAATGATTGACTGCAAATATTACGTTATATTATAAGGTATTTTGAACGATACACTGCATATTAGATTATATTATAAGGTATTTTCAATGATACACTGCATATTGCGTTATATTATAAGGTATTTTCAATGATACACTGCGTATTACGTTATATTATAAGGTATTTTCAATAATTCACTGCATATTACGTTACATTATAAGGTATTTTCAATGATACACTGCGTATAACGTTATATTATAAGGTATTTTCAATAATTCACTGCATATTACGTTATATTATAAGGTATTTTGAACGATACACTGCATATTAGATTATATTATAAGGTATTTTGAACGATACACTGCATATTAGATTATATTATAAGGTATGTTCAATGATACACTGCATATTGCGTTATATTATAAGGTATTTTCAATGATACACTGCGTATTACGTTATACTATAAGGTATTTTCAATGATACACTGCATATTACTTTATATTATAAGGTATTTTCAATGATACACAGCATATTACGTTATATTACAAGGCATTTTCAATGATAGACTGCAAATATTACGTTATATTATAAGGTATTTTGAACGATACACTGCATATTACGTTATATTATAAGGTATTTTCAATGGTACACTGCATATTACGTTATACTATAAGGTATTTTCAATGATACACTGCATATTACTTTATATTATAAGGTATTTTCAATGATACACAGCATATTACGTTATATTACAAGGCATTTTCAATGATAGACTGTCAATATTACGTTATATTATAAGGTATTTTGAACGATACACTGCATATTAGATTAGATTATACGGTATTTTCAATGATACACTGCATATTACGTTATATTACAAGGCATTTTCAATGATAGACTGCAAATATTACGTTATATTATAAGGTATTTTGAACGATACACTGCATATTAGATTAGATTATAAGGTATTTTCAATGATACACTGCATATTGCGTTATATTATAAGGTATTTTCAATGATACACTGCATATTATGTTATATTAAAAGGCATTTTCAATGATAGACTGCAAATATTACGTTATATTATAAGGTATTTTGAACGATACACTGCATATTAGATTATATTATAAGGTATTTTCAATGATACACTGCATATTGCGTTATATTATAAGGTATTTTCAATGATACACTGCGTATTACGTTATATTATAAGGTATTTTCAATAATTCACTGCATATTACGTTATATTATAAGGTATTTTGAACGATACACTGCATATTAGATTATATTATAGGGAATTTTCAATGATACACAGCATATTACGTTATATTATAAGGTATTTTCAATGATACACTGCATATTACGTTATATCATAAGGTTTTTTCAATGATACACTGCATATTACGTTATATTATAAGGTATTTTCAATGATACACTGCATATTACTTTAGATTATAAGGTTTTTTTCAATGATACACTGCATATTACGTTATATTACAAGGCATATTCAATGATAGACTGCAAATATTACGTTATATTATAAGGTATTTTGAACGATACACTGCATATTAGATTAGATTATAAGGTATTTTCAATGATACACTGCATATTGCGTTATATTATAAGGTATTTTCAATGATACATTGCATATTATGTTATATTACAAGACATTTCAATGATAGACTGCAAATATTACGTTATATTATAAGGTATTTTGAACGATACACTGCATATTACGTTATATTATAAGGTATTTTCAATGGTACACTGCATATTACGTTATACTATAAGGTATTTTCAATGATACACTGCATATTACTTTATATTATAAGGTATTTTCAATGATACACAGCATATTACGTTATATTACAAGGCATTTTCAATGATAGACTGTCAATATTACGTTATATTATAAGGTATTTTGAACGATACACTGCATATTACGTTATATTATAAGGTATTTTCAATGATACACTGCATATTACGTTATATTATAAGGTATTTTCAACGATACACTGCATATTATGTTATATTACAAGACATTTGCAATGATAGACTGCAAATATTACGTTATATTATAAGGTATTTTCAATGATTGACTGCATATTACGTTATATTATAAGGTATTGTCAATGATACACTGCATATTGCGTTATATTATTAGGTATTTTCAATGATACACTGCATATTACGTTATATTATAAGGTATTTTCAATGATACACTGCATATTGCGTTATATTATAAGGTATTTTCAATTTATACACTGCATATTACGTTACATTACAAGACATATTCAATGATAGACTGCAAATATTACGTTATATTATAAGGTATTTTGAACGATACACTGCATATTAGATTAGATTATAAGGTATTTTCAATGATACACTGCATATTACTTTATATTATAAGGTATTTTCAATGATACACTGCATATTACGTTATATTACAAGGCATTTTCAATAATACACTGCATAGTACGTTATATTATAAGGTATTTTGAACGATACACTGCATATTAGATTATATTATTAGGTATTTTCAATGATACACTGCATATTACGTTATATTACAAGACATTTTCAATGACACACTGCAAATGTTACGTTATATTATAAGGTATTTTGAACGATACACTGCATATTAGATTATATTATAAGGTATTTTCAATGATACACTGCATATTACGTTATATTACAAGGCATTTTCAATGATTGACTGCAAATATTACGTTATATTATAAGGTATTTTGAACGATACACTGCATATTAGATTATATTATAAGGTATTTTCAATGATACACTGCATATTGCGTTATATTATAAGGTATTTTCAATTTATACACTGCATATTACGTTACATTACAAGACATATTCAATGATAGACTGCAAATATTACGTTATATTATAAGGTATTTTGAACGATACACTGCATATTAGATTATATTATTAGGTATTTTCAATGATACACTGCATATTACGTTATATTACAAGACATTTTCAATGACACACTGCAAATATTACGTTATATTATAAGGTATTTTGAACGATACACTGCATATTAGATTATATTATAAGGTATTTTCAATGATACACTGCATATTACGTTATATTACAAGGCATTTTCAATGATAGACTGCAAATATTGCGTTATATTATAAGGTATTTTCAATGATACACTGCATATTACGTTATATTATAAGGTATTTTCAATGATACACTGCATATTACTTTACATTATAAGGTTTTTTTCAATGATACACTGCATATTACGTTATATTACAAGGCATTTTCAATGATAGGCTGCAAATATTACGTTATATTATAAGGTATTTTGAACGATACACTGCATATTAGATTAGATTATAAGGTATTTTCAATGATACACTGCATATTGCGTTATATTATAAGGTGTTTTCAATGATACACTGCATATTACGTTATATTACAAGACATTTTCAATGATTGACTGCAAATATTACGTTATATTATAAGGTATTTTGAACGATACACTGCATATTAGATTATATTATAAGGTATTTTCAATGATACACTGCATATTGCGTTATATTATAAGGTATTTTCAATGATACACTGCGTATTACGTTATATTATAAGGTATTTTCAATAATTCACTGCATATTACGTTACATTATAAGGTATTTTCAATGATACACTGCATATTACGTTATATTATAAGGTATTTTCAATAATACACTGCATATTACGTTATATTATAAGGTATTTTGAACGATACACTGCATATTAGATTATATTATAAGGTATTTTGAACGATACACTGCATATTAGATTATATTATAAGGTATTTTCAATGATACACTGCATATTGCGTTATATTATAAGGTATTTTCAATGATACACTGCGTATTACGTTATATTATAAGGTATTTTCAATGATACACAGCATATTGCGTTATATTATAAGGTATTTTCAATGATACACTGCGTATTACGTTATATTATAAGGTATTTTCAATAATTCACTGCATATTACGTTATATTATAAGGTATTTTCAATGTTACACTGCATATTACGTTATATTATAAGGTATTTTCAATGATACACTGCATATTACTTTAGATTATAAGGTTTTTTTCAATGATACACTGCATAATACGTTATATTACAAGGCATTTTCAATGATAGTCTGCAAATATTACGTTATATTATAAGGTATTTTGAACGATACACTGCATATTAGATTAGATTATAAGGTATTTTCAATGATACACTGCATATTGCGTTATATTATAAGGTATTTTCAATGATACACTGCGTATTATGTTATATTACAAGACATTTTCAATGATAGACTGCAAATATTACGTTATATTATAAGGTATTTTGAACGATACACTGCATATTACGTTATATTATAAGGTATTTTCAATGGTACACTGCCTATTACGTTATATTATAAGGTATTTTCAATGATACACTGCATATTACTTTATATTATAAGGTATTTTCAATGATACACAGCATATTACGTTATATTACAAGGCATTTTCAATGATAGACTGCAAATATTACGTTATATTATAAGGTATTTTGAACGATACACTGCATATTAGATTAGATTATAAGGTATTTTCAATGATACACTGCATATTGCGTTATATTATAAGGTATTTTCAACGATACACTGCATATTATGTTATATTACAAGACATTTGCAATGATAGAATGCAAATATTACGTTATATTATAAGGTATTTTGAACGATACACTGCATATTACGTTATATTATAAGGTATTTTCAATGATACACTGCATATTGCGTTATATTATAAGGTATTTTCAATTTATACACTGCATATTACGTTACATTACAAGACATATTCAATGATAGACTGCAAATATTACGTTATATTATAAGGTATTTTGAACGATACACTGCATATTAGATTAGATTATAAGGTATTTTCAATGATACACTGCATATTACTTTATATTATAAGGTATTTTCAATGATACACTGCATATAACGTTATATTAAAAGGCATTTTCAATGATACACTGCATAGTACGTTATATTATAAGGTATTTTGAACGATACACTGCATATTAGGTTATATTATAAGGTATTTTCAATGATACACTGCATATTACGTTATATTACAAGGCATTTTCAATGATAGACTGCAAATATTACGTTATATTATAAGGTATTTTGAACGATACACTGCATATTAGATTATATTATAAGGTATTGTCAATGATACACTGCATATTGCGTTATATTATAAGGTATTTTCAATGATACACTGCATATTACGTTATATTACAAGGTATTTTCAATGATACACTGCATATTGCGTTATATTATAAGGTATTTTCAATTTATACACTGCATATTACGTTACATTACAAGACATATTCAATGATAGACTGCAAATATTACGTTATATTATAAGGTATTTTGAACGATACACTGCATATTAGATTAGATTATAAGGTATTTTCAATGATACACTGCATATTACTTTATATTATAAGGTATTTTCAATGATACACTGCATATTACGTTATATTACAAGGCATTTTCAATAATACACTGCATAGTACGTTATATTATAAGGTATTTTGAACGATACACTGCATATTAGATTATATTATAAGGTATTTTCAATGATACACTGCATATTACGTTATATTACAAGACATTTTCAATGATAGACTGCAAATGTTACGTTATATTATAAGGTATTTTGAACGATACACTGCATATTAGATTATATTATAAGGTATTTTCAATGATACACTGCATATTACGTTATATTATAAGGTATTTTCAATGATTGACTGCAAATATTACGTTATATTATAAGGTATTTTGAACGATACACTGCATATTAGATTATATTATAAGGTATTTTCAATGATACACTGCATATTGCATTATATTATAAGGTATTTTCAATTTATACACTGCATATTACGTTACATTACAAGACATATTCAATGATAGACTGCAAATATTACGTTATATTATAAGGTATTTTGAACGATACACTGCATATTAGATTATATTATTAGGTATTTTCAATGATACACTGCATATTACGTTATATTACAAGACATTTTCAATGACACACTGCAAATATTACGTTATATTATAAGGTATTTTGAACGATACACTGCATATTAGATTATATTATAAGGTATTTTCAATGATACACTGCATATTACGTTATATTACAAGGCATTTTCAATGATAGACTGCAAATATTGCGTTATATTATAAGGTATTTTCAATGATACACTGCGTATTACGTTATATTATAAGGTATTTTCAATGATACACTGCATATTACTTTACATTATAAGGTTTTTTTCAATGATACACTGCATATTACGTTATATTACAAGGCATTTTCAATGATAGGCTGCAAATATTACGTTATATTATAAGGTATTTTGAACGATACACTGCATATTAGATTAGATTATAAGGTATTTTCAATGATACACTGCATATTGCGTTATATTATAAGGTGTTTTCAATGATACACTGCATATTACGTTATATTACAAGACATTTTCAATGATTGACTGCAAATATTACGTTATATTATAAGGTATTTTGAACGATACACTGCATATTAGATTATATTATAAGGTATTTTCAATGATACACTGCATATTGCGTTATATTATAAGGTATTTTCAATGATACACTGCGTATTACGTTATATTATAAGGTATTTTCAATAATTCACTGCATATTACGTTACATTATAAGGTATTTTCAATGATACACTGCATATTACGTTATATTATAAGGTATTTTCAATGATACACTGCATATTACGTTATATTATAAGGTATTTTGAACGATACACTGCATATTAGATTATATTATAAGGTATTTTGAACGATACACTGCATATTAGATTATATTATAAGGTATTTTCAATGATACACTGCATATTGCGTTATATTATAAGGTATTTTCAATGATACACTGCGTATTACGTTATATTATAAGGTATTTTCAATGATACACAGCATATTGCGTTATATTATAAGGTATTTTCAATGATACACTGCGTATTACGTTATATTATAAGGTATTTTCAATAATTCACTGCATATTACGTTATATTATAAGGTATTTTCAATGTTACACTGCATATTACGTTATATTATAAGGTATTTTCAATGATACACTGCATATTACTTTAGATTATAAGGTTTTTTTCAATGATACACTGCATAATACGTTATATTACAAGGCATTTTCAATGATAGTCTGCAAATATTACGTTATATTATAAGGTATTTTGAACGATACACTGCATATTAGATTAGATTATAAGGTATTTTCAATGATACACTGCATATTGCGTTATATTATAAGGTATTTTCAATGATACACTGCGTATTATGTTATATTACAAGACATTTTCAATGATAGACTGCAAATATTACGTTATATTATAAGGTATTTTGAACGATACACTGCATATTACGTTATATTATAAGGTATTTTCAATGGTACACTGCCTATTACGTTATACTATAAGGTATTTTCAATGATACACTGCATATTACTTTATATTATAAGGTATTTTCAATGATACACAGCATATTACGTTATATTACAAGGCATTTTCAATGATAGACTGCAAATATTACGTTATATTATAAGGTATTTTGAACGATACACTGCATATTAGATTAGATTATAAGGTATTTTCAATGATACACTGCATATTGCGTTATATTATAAGGTATTTTCAATGATACACTGCATATTATGTTATATTACAAGACATTTTCAATGATAGACTGCAAATATTACGTTATATTATAAGGTATTTTGAACGACACACTGCATATTACGTTATATTATAAGGTATTTTCAATGGTACACTACATATTACGTTATACTATAAGGTATTTTCAATGATACACTGCATATTACTTCATATTTATGGTATTTTCAATGATACACAGCATATTACGTTATATTACAAGGCATTTTCAATGATAGACTGCCAATATTACGTTATATTATAAGGTATTTTGAACGATACACTGCATATTAGATTAGATTATAAGGTATTTTCAATGATACACTGCATATTGCGTTATATTATAAGGTATTTTCAACGATACACTGCATATTATGTTATATTACAAGACATTTGCAATGATAGAATGCAAATATTACGTTATATTATAAGGTATTTTGAACGATACACTGCATATTACGTTATATTATAAGGTATTTTCAATGATACACTGCATATTGCGTTATATTATAAGGTATTTTCAATTTATACACTGCATATTACGTTACATTACAAGACATATTCAATGATAGACTGCAAATATTACGTTATATTATAAGGTATTTTGAACGATACACTGCATATTAGATTAGATTATAAGGTATTTTCAATGATACACTGCATATTACTTTATATTATAAGGTATTTTCAATGATACACTGCATATAACGTTATATTAAAAGGCATTTTCAATGATACACTGCATAGTACGTTATATTATAAGGTATTTTGAACGATACACTGCATATTACGTTATATTATAAGGTATTTTCAATGATACACTGCATATTACGTTATATTACAAGGCATTTTCAATGATAGACTGCAAATATTACGTTATATTATAAGGTATTTTGAACGATACACTGCATATTAGATTATATTATAAGGTATTTTCAATGATACACTGCATATTACGTTATATTACAAGGCATTTTCAATGATAGACTGCAAATATTACGTTATATTATAAGGTATTTTGAACGATACACTGCATATTAGATTATATTATTAGGTATTTTCAATGATACACTGCATATTACGTTATATTATAAGGTATTTTCAATGATACACTGCGTATTATGTTATATTACAAGACATTTTCAATGATAGACTGCAAATATTACGTTATATTATAAGGTATTTTGAACGATACACTGCATATTACGTTATATTATAAGGTATTTTCAATGGTACACTGCCTATTACGTTATACTGTAAGGTATTTTCAATGATACACTGCATATTACTTTATATTATAAGGTATTTTCAATGATACACAGCATATTACGTTATATTACAAGGCATTTTCAATGATAGACTGCAAATATTACGTTATATTATAAGGTATTTTGAACGATACACTGCATATTAGATTAGATTATAAGGTATTTTCAATGATACACTGCATATTGCGTTATATTATAAGGTATTTTCAATGATACACTGCATATTATGTTATATTACAAGACATTTTCAATGATAGACTGCAAATATTACGTTATATTATAAGGTATTTTGAACGACACACTGCATATTACGTTATATTATAAGGTATTTTCAATGGTACACTACATATTACGTTATACTATAAGGTATTTTCAATGATACACTGCATATTACTTTATATTTATGGTATTTTCAATGATACACAGCATATTACGTTATATTACAAGGCATTTTCAATGATAGACTGCCAATATTACGTTATATTATAAGGTATTTTGAACGATACACTGCATATTAGATTAGATTATAAGGTATTTTCAATGATACACTGCATATTGCGTTATATTATAAGGTATTTTCAACGATACACTGCATATTATGTTATATTACAAGACATTTGCAATGATAGAATGCAAATATTACGTTATATTATAAGGTATTTTCAATGATTGACTGCATATTACGTTATATTATAAGGTATTTTCAATGATACACTGCATATTGCGTTATATTATAAGGTATTTTCAATTTATACACTGCATATTACGTTACATTACAAGACATATTCAATGATAGACTGCAAATATTACGTTATATTATAAGGTATTTTGAACGATACACTGCATATTAGATTAGATTATAAGGTATTTTCAATGATACACTGCATATTACTTTATATTATAAGGTATTTTCAATGATACACTGCATATAACGTTATATTAAAAGGCATTTTCAATGATACACTGCATAGTACGTTATATTATAAGGTATTTTGAACGATACACTGCATATTAGGTTATATTATAAGGTATTTTCAATGATACACTGCATATTACGTTATATTACAGGGCATTTTCAATGATAGACTGCAAATATTACGTTATATTATAAGGTATTTTGAACGATACACTGCATATTAGATTATATTATAAGGTATTTTCAATGATACACTGCATATTACGTTATATTACAAGGCATTTTCAATGATAGACTGCAAATATTACGTTATATTATAAGGTATTTTGAACGATACACTGCATATTAGATTATATTATTAGGTATTTTCAATGATACACTGCATATTACGTTATATTATAAGGTATTTTCAATTTATACACTGCATATTACGTTATATTACAAGGCATTTTCAATAATACACTGCATAGTACGTTATATTATAAGGTATTTTGAACGATACACTGCATATTAGGTTATATTATAAGGTATTTTCAATGATACACTGCATATTACTTTATATTACAAGGCATTTTCAATGATAGACTGCAAATATTACGTTATATTATAAGGTATTTTGAACGATACACAGCATATTAGATTATATTATAAGGTATTTTCAATTTATACACTGCATATTACGTTACATTACAAGACATATTCAATGATAGACTGCAAATATTACGTTATATTATAAGGTATTTTGAACGATACACTGCATATTAGATTAGATTATAAGGTATTTTCAATGATACACTGCATATTACTTTATATTATAAGGTATTTTCAATGATACACTGCATATTACGTTATATTACAAGGCATTTTTAATAATACACTGCATAGTACGTTATATTATAAGGTATTTTGAACGATACACTGCATATTTGGTTATATTATAAGGTATTTTCAATGATACACTGCATATTACGTTATATTACAAGGCATTTTCAATGATAGACTGCAAATATTACGTTATATTATAAGGTATTTTGAACGATACACTGCATATTAGATTAGATTATAAGGTATTTTCAATGATACACTGCATATTGCGTTATATTATAAGGTATTTTCAATGATACACTGCATATTATGTTATATTACAAGACATTTTCAATGATAGACTGCAAATATTACGTTATATTATAAGGTATTTTGAACGACACACTGCATATTACTTTATATTATAAGGTATTTTCAATGATACACTGCATATTACGTTATATTACAAGGCATTTTCAATGATAGACTGCAAATATTACGTTATATTATAAGGTATTTTGAACGATACACTGCATATTAGATTATATTATAAGGCATTTTCAAAGATAGACTGCAAATATTACGTTATATTATAAGGTATTTTCAATGATACACTGCGTATTACGTTATATTATAAGGTATTGTCAATGATTGACTGCATATTACGTTATATCATAAGGTATTTTCAATGATACACTGCATATTACGTCATATTATAAGGTATTTTCAATGATACACTGCATATTACGTTATATTATAAGGTATTTTCAATGATACACTGCATATTACGTTATATTACAAGACATTTTCAATGATAGACTGCAAATATTACGTTATATTATAAGGTATTTTGAACGATACACTGCATATTAGATTATATTATAAGGTATTTTCAATGACACACAGCCTATTGCGTTATATTATAAGGTATTTTCAACGATACACTGCATATTATGTTATATTACAAGACATTTTCAATGATAGACTGCAAATATTACGTTATATTATAAGGTATTTTGAACGATACACTGCATATTAGATTAGATTATAAGGTATTTTCAATGATACACAGCATATTACGTTATATTACAAGGCATTTTCAATGATAGACTGCAAATATTACGTTATATTATAAGGTATTTTGAACGATACACTGCATATTAGATTATATTATAAGGCATTTTCAATGATACACTGCATATTACGTTATATTATAAGGTATTTTGAACGATACACTGCATATTAGATTATATTATAAGGTATTTTCAATGATACACTGCATATTACGTTATATTACAAGACATTTTCAATGACAGACTGCAAATATTACGTTATATTATAAGGTATTTTCATTGTTACACTGCATATTACGTTATGTTACAAGGTATTTTCAATGATACACTGCATATTGCATTATATTATAAGGTATTTTCAATGATACACTGCTTATTACGTTATATTACAAGGCATTTTCAATGATAGACTGCAAATATTACGTTATATTATAAGGTATTTTGAACGATACACTGCATATTAGATTATATTATAAGGTATTTTCAATGATACACAGCATATTACGTTATATTACAAGACATTTTCAATGACAGACTGCAAATATTACGTTATATTATAAGGTATTTTGAACGATACACTGCATATTAGATTATATTATAAGGCATTTTCAATGATACACTGCATATTACGTTATATTATAAGGTATTTTGAACGATACACTGCATATTAGATTATATTATAAGGTATTTTCAATGATACACTGCATATTACGTTATATTACAAGACATTTTCAATGACAGACTGCAAATATTACGTTATATTATAAGGTATTTTGAACGATACACTGCATATTAGATTATATTATAAGGCATTTTCAATGATACACTGCATATTACGTTATATTATAAGGTTTTTTGAACGATACACTGCATATTAGATTATATTATAAGGCATTTTCAATGATACACTGCATATTACGTTATATTATAAGGTATTTTGAACGATACACTGCATATTAGATTATATTATAAGGTATTTTCAATGATACACTGCATATTACTTTATATTACAAGGCATTTTCAACGATAGACTGCAAATATTACGTTATATTATAAGGTATTTTGAACGATACACTGCATATTAGATTATATTATAAGGCATTTTCAATGATACACTGCATATTACGTTATATTATAAGGTATTTTGAACGATACACTGCATATTAGATTATATTATAAGGTATTTTCAATGATACACTGCATATTACGTTATATTACAAGACATTTTCAATGACAGACTGCAAATATTACGTTATATTATAAGGTATTTTCATTGTTACACTGCATATTACGTTATGTTACAAGGTATTTTCAATGATACACTGCATATTGCATTATATTATAAGGTATTTTCAATGATACACTGCTTATTACGTTATATTACAAGGCATTTTCAATGATAGACTGCAAATATTACGTTATATTATAAGGTATTTTGAACGATACACTGCATATTAGATTATATTATAAGGTATTTTCAATGATACACAGCATATTACGTTATATTACAAGACATTTTCAATGACAGACTGCAAATATTACGTTATATTATAAGGTATTTTGAACGATACACTGCATATTAGATTATATTATAAGGCATTTTCAATGATACACTGCATATTACGTTATATTATAAGGTATTTTCAATGATACACTGCATATTAGATTATATTATAAGGTATTTTCAATGATACACTGCATATTACGTTATATTACAAGACATTTTCAATGACAGACTGCAAATATTACGTTATATTATAAGGTATTTTGAACGATACACTGCATATTAGATTATATTATAAGGCATTTTCAATGATACACTGCATATTACGTTATATTATAAGGTATTTTGAACGATACACTGCATATTAGATTATATTATAAGGTATTTTCAATGATACACAGCATATTACGTTATATTACAAGACATTTTCAATGACAGACTGCAAATATTACGTTATATTATAAGGTATTTTCATTGTTACACTGCATATTACGTTATGTTACAAGGTATTTTCAATGATACACTGCATATTGCATTATATTATAAGGTATTTTCAATGATACACTGCATATTACGTTATATTACAAGGCATTTTCAATGATAGACTGCAAATATTACGTTATATTATAAGGTATTTTGAACCATACACTGCATATTAGATTATATTATAAGGTATTTTCAATGATACACAGCATATTACGTTATATTACAAGACATTTTCAATGACAGACTGCAAATATTACGTTATATTATAAGGTATTTTGAACGATACACTGCATATTAGATTATATTATAAGGCATTTTCAATGATACACTGCATATTACGTTATATTATAAGGTATTTTGAACGATACACTGCATATTAGATTAGATTATAAGGTATTTTCAATGATACACTGCATATTGCGTTATATTATAAGGTATTTTCAATGATACACTGCATATTACGTTATATTACAAGGCATTTTCAATGATAGACTGCAAATATTACGTTATATTATAAGGTATTTTGAACGATACACTCCATATTAGATTATATTATAAGGTATTTTCAATGATACACAGCATATTACGTTATATTACAAGACATTTTCAATGACAGACTGCAAATATTACGTTATATTATAAGGTTTTTTGAACGATACACTGCATATTAGATTATATTATAAGGCATTTTCAATGATACACTGCATATTACGTTATATTATAAGGTATTTTGAACGATACACTGCATATTAGATTATATTATAAGGTATTTTCAATGATACACTGCATATTACTTTATATTACAAGGCATTTTCAACGATAGACTGCAAATATTACGTTATATTATAAGGTATTTTGAACGATACACTGCATATTAGATTATATTATAAGGTATTTTCAATGATACACTGCATATTTCGTTATATTACAAGGCATTTTCAATGATAGACTGCAAATATTACGTTATATTATAAGGTATTTTGAACGATACACTGCATATTAGATTATATTATAAGGTATTTTCAATGATACACAGCATATTACGTTATATTACAAGACATTTTCAATGACAGACTGCAAATATTACGTTATATTATAAGGTATTTTGAACGATACACTGCATATTAGATTATATTATAAGGCATTTTCAATGATACACTGCATATTACGTTATATTATAAGGTATTTTGAACGATACACTGCATATTAGATTATATTATAAGGTATTTTCAATGATACACTGCATATTACGTTATATTACAAGACATTTTCAATGACAGACTGCAAATATTACGTTATATTATAAGGTATTTTGAACGATACACTGCATATTAGATTATATTATAAGGCATTTTCAATGATACACTGCATATTACGTTATATTATAAGGTATTTTGAACAATACACTGCATATTAGATTATATTATAAGGTATTTTCAATGATACACTGCATATTACGTTATATTTCAAGGCATTTTCAATGATAGACTGCAAATATTACGTTATATTATAAGGTATTTTGAACGATACACTGCATATTAGATTATATTATAAGGTATTTTTAATGATACACAGCATATTACGTTATATTACAAGACATTTTCAATGACAGACTGCAAATATTACGTTATATTATAAGGTATTTTCATTGTTACACTGCATATTACGTTATGTTACAAGGTATTTTCAATGATACACTGCATATTGCATTATATTATAAGGTATTTTCAATGATACACTGCATATTACGTTATATTACAAGGCATTTTCAATGATAGACTGCAAATATTACGTTATATTATAAGGTATTTTGAACGATACACTGCATATTAGATTATATTATAAGGTATTTTCAATGATACACAGCATATTACGTTATATTACAAGACATTTTCAATGACAGACTGCAAATATTACGTTATATTATAAGGTATTTTGAACGATACACTGCATATTAGATTATATTATAAGGCATTTTCAATGATACACTGCATATTACGTTATATTATAAGGTATTTTGAACGATACACTGCATATTAGATTATATTATAAGGTATTTTCAATGATACACTGCATATTACGTTATATTACAAGACATTTTCAATGACAGACTGCAAATATTACGTTATATTATAAGGTATTTTGAACGATACACTGCTTATTAGATTATATTATAAGGCATTTTCAATGATACACTGCATATTACGTTATATTATAAGGTATTTTGAACAATACACTGCATATTAGATTATATTATAAGGTATTTTCAATGATACACTGCATATTACGTTATATTTCAAGGCATTTTCAATGATAGACTGCAAATATTACGTTATATTATAAGGTATTTTGAACGATACACTACATATTAGATTATATTATAAGGTATTTTTAATGATACACAGCATATTACGTTATATTACAAGACATTTTCAATGACAGACTGCAAATATTACGTTATATTATAAGGTATTTTCATTGTTACACTGCATATTACGTTATGTTACAAGGTATTTTCAATGATACACTGCATATTGCATTATATTATAAGGTATTTTCAATGATACACTGCATATTACGTTATATTACAAGGCATTTTCAATGATAGACTGCAAATATTACGTTATATTATAAGGTATTTTGAACGATACACTGCATATTAGATTATATTATAAGGTATTTTCAATGATACACAGCATATTACGTTATATTACAAGACATTTTCAATGACAGACTGCAAATATTACGTTATATTATAAGGTATTTTGAACGATACACTGCATATTAGATTATATTATAAGGCATTTTCAATGATACACTGCATATTACGTTATATTATAAGGTATTTTGAACGATACACTGCATATTAGATTATATTATAAGGTATTTTCAATGATACACTGTATATTACGTTATATTTCAAGGCATTTTCAATGATAGACTGCAAATATTACGTTATATTATAAGGTATTTTGAACGATACACTGCATATTAGATTATATTATAAGGTATTTTCAATGATACACTGCATATTACGTTATATTACAAGACATTTTCAATGACAGACTGCAAATATTACGTTATATTATAAGGTATTTTGAACGATACACTGCATATTAGATTATATTATATGGTATTTTCAATGATACACTGCATATTACGTTATATTACAAGGCATTTTCAATGATAGACTGCAAATATTACGTTAAATTATAATGTATTTTGAACGATACACTGCATATTAGATTATATTATAAGGTATTTTCAATGATACACTGCATATTACGTTATATTACAAGGCATTTTCAATGATAGACTGCAAATATTGCGTTATATTATAAGGTATTTTCAATGATACACTGCATATTGCGTTATATTATAAGGTATTTTCAATGATACACTGCGTATTACGTTATATTACAACGTATTTTCAATAATACACTGCATATTACGTTATATTATAAGGTATTTTGAACGATACACTGCATATTAGATTAGATTATAAGGTATTTTCAATGATACACTGCATATTGCATTATATTATAAGGTATTTTCAATGATACACTGCATATTACGTTATATTACAAGGCATTTTCAATGATAGACTGCAAATATTACGTTATATTATAAGGTATTTTGAACGATACACTGCATATTAGATTATATTATAAGGTATTTTCAATGATACACAGCATATTACGTTATATTACAAGACATTTTCAATGACAGACTGCAAATATTACGTTATATTATAAGGTATTTTGAACGATACACTGCATATTAGATTATATTATAAGGCATTTTCAATGATACACTGCATATTACGTTATATTATAAGGTATTTTGAACGATACACTGCATATTAGATTATATTATAAGGTATTTTCAATGATACACTGCATATTACTTTATATTACAAGGCATTTTCAATGATAGACTGCAAATATTACGTTATATTATAAGGTATTTTGAACGATACACTGCATATTAGATTATATTATAAGGCATTTTCAATGATACACTGCATATTACGTTATATTATAAGGTATTTTGAACGATACACTGCATATAAGATTATATTATAAGGTATTTTCAATGATACACTGCATATTACGTTATATTACAAGACATTTTCAATGACAGACTGCAAATATTACGTTATATTATAAGGTATTTTGAACGATACACTGCATATTAGATTATATTATAAGGCATTTTCAATGATACACTGCATATTACGTTATATTATAAGGTATTTTGAACGATACACTGCATATTAGATTAGATTACAAGGTATTTTCAATGATACACTGCATATTGCGTTATATTATAAGGTATTTTCAATGATACACTGCATATTACGTTATATTACAAGGCATTTTCAATGATAGACTGCAAATATTACGTTATATTATAAGGTATTTTGAACGATACACTCCATATTAGATTATATTATAAGGTATTTTCAATGATACACAGCATATTACGTTATATTACAAGACATTTTCAATGACAGACTGCAAATATTACGTTATATTATAAGGTATTTTGAACGATACACTGCATATTAGATTATATTATAAGGCATTTTCAATGATACACTGCATATTACGTTATATTATAAGGTATTTTGAACGATACACTGCATATTAGATTATATTATAAGGTATTTTCAATGATACACTGCATATTACTTTATATTACAAGGCATTTTCAATGATAGACTGCAAATATTACGTTATATTATAAGGTATTTTGAACGATACACTGCATATTAGATTATATTATAAGGTATTTTCAATGATACACTGCATATTTCGTTATATTACAAGGCATTTTCAATGATAGACTGCAAATATTACGTTATATTATAAGGTATTTTGAACGATACACTGCATATTAGATTATATTATAAGGTATTTTCAATGATACACAGCATATTACGTTATATTACAATACATTTTCAATGACAGACTGCAAATATTACGTTATATTATAAGGTATTTTGAACGATACACTGCATATTAGATTATATTATAAGGCATTTTCAATGATACACTGCATATTACGTTATATTATAAGGTATTTTGAACGATACACTGCATATTAGATTATATTATAAGGTATTTTCAATGATACACTGCATATTACGTTATATTACAAGACATTTTCAATGACAGACTGCAAATATTACGTTATATTATAAGGTATTTTGAACAATACACTGCATATTAGATTATATTATAAGGCATTTTCAATGATACACTGCATATTACGTTATATTATAAGGTATTTTGAACGATACACTGCATATTAGATTATATTATAAGGTATTTTCAATGATACACTGCATATTACGTTATATTACAAGGCATTTTCAATGATAGACTGCAAATATTACGTTATATTATAAGGTATTTTGAACGATACACTGCATATTAGATTATATTATAAGGTATTTTCAATGATACACAGCATATTACGTTATATTACAAGGCATTTTCAATGATAGACTGCAAATATTACGTTATATTATAAGGTATTTTGAACGATACACTCCATATTAGATTATATTATAAGGTATTTTCAATGATACACTGCATATTACGTTATATTACAAGACATTTTCAATGACAGACTGCAAATATTACGTTATATTATAAGGTATTTTGAACGATACACTGCATATTAGATTATATTATAAGGCATTTTCAATGATACACTGCATATTACGTTATATTATAAGGTATTTTGAACGATACACTGCATATTAGATTATATTATAAGGTATTTTCAATGATACACTGCATATTACTTTATATTACAAGGCATTTTCAATGATAGACTGCAAATATTACGTTATATTATAAGGTATTTTGAACGATACACTGCATATTAGATTATATTATAAGGTATTTTCAATGATACACTGCATATTTCGTTATATTACAAGGCATTTTCAATGATAGACTGCAAATATTACGTTATATTATAAGGTATTTTGAACGATACACTGCATATTAGATTATATTATAAGGTATTTTCAATGATACACAGCATATTACGTTATACTACAATACATTTTCAATGACAGACTGCAAATATTACGTTATATTATAAGGTATTTTGAACGATACACTGCATATTAGATTATATTATAAGGCATTTTCAATGATACACTGCATATTACGTTATATTATAAGGTATTTTGAACGATACACTGCATATTAGATTATATTATAAGGTATTTTCAATGATACACTGCATATTACGTTATATTACAAGACATTTTCAATGACAGACTGCAAATATTACGTTATATTATAAGGTATTTTGAACGAAACACTGCATATTAGATTATATTATAAGGCATTTTCAATGATACACTGCATATTACGTTATATTATAAGGTATTTTGAACGATACACTGCATATTAGATTATATTATAAGGTATTTTCAATGATACACTGCATATTACGTTATATTTCAAGGCATTTTCAATGATAGACTGCAAATATTACGTTATATTATAAGGTATTTTGAACGATACACTGCATATTAGATTATATTATAAGGTATTTTCAATGATACACAGCATATTACGTTATATTACAAGACATTTTCAATGACAGACTGCAAATATTACGTTATATTATAAGGTATTTTCATTGTTACACTGCATATTACGTTATATTACAAGGTATTTTCAATGATACACTGCATATTGCATTATATTATAAGGTATTTTCAATGATACACTGCATATTACGTTATATTATAAGGTATTTTGAACGATACACTGCATATTAGATTATATTATAAGGTATTTTCAATGATACACAGCATATTACGTTATATTACAAGACATTTTCAATGACAGACTGCAAATATTACGTTATATTATAAGGTATTTTGAACGATACACTGCATATTAGATTATATTATAAGGCATTTTCAATGATACACTGCATATTACGTTATATTATAAGGTATTTTGAACGATACACTGCATATTAGATTATATTATAAGGTATTTTCAATGATACACTGCATATTTCGTTATATTACAAGGCATTTTCAATGATAGACTGCAAATATTACGTTATATTATAAGGTATTTTGAACGATACACTGCATATTAGATTATATTATAAGGTATTTTCAATGATACACTGCATATTTCGTTATATTACAAGGCATTTTCAATGATAGACTGCAAATATTACGTTATATTATAAGGTATTTTGAACGATACACTGCATATTAGATTATATTATAAGGTATTTTCAATGATACACAGCATATTACGTTATATTACAATACATTTTCAATGACAGACTGCAAATATTACGTTATATTATAAGGTATTTTGAACGATACACTGCATATTAGATTATATTATAAGGCATTTTCAATGATACACTGCATATTACGTTATATTATAAGGTATTTTGAACGATACACTGCATATTAGATTATATTATAAGGTATTTTCAATGATACACTGCATATTACGTTATATTACAAGACATTTTCAATGACAGACTGCAAATATTACGTTATATTATAAGGTATTTTGAACAATACACTGCATATTAGATTATATTATAAGGTATTTTCAATGATACACTGCATATTACGTTATATTATAAGGTATTTTGAACGATACACTGCATATTAGATTATATTATAAGGTATTTTCAATGATACACTGCATATTACGTTATATTTCAAGGCATTTTCAATGATAGACTGCAAATATTACGTTATATTATAAGGTATTTTGAACGATACACTGCATATTAGATTATATTATAAGGTATTTTCAATGATACACAGCATATTACGTTATATTACAAGGCATTTTCAATGATAGACTGCAAATATTACGTTATATTATAAGGTATTTTGAACGATACACTGCATATTAGATTATATTATAAGGTATTTTCAATGATACACAGCATATTACGTTATATTACAAGACATTTTCAATGACAGACTGCAAATATTACGTTATATTATAAGGTATTTTGAACGATACACTGCATATTAGATTATATTATAAGGCATTTTCAATGATACACTGCATATTACGTTATATTATAAGGTATTTTGAACGATACACTGCATATTAGATTATATTATAAGGTATTTTCAATGATACACTGCATATTACTTTATATTACAAGGCATTTTCAATGATAGACTGCAAATATTACGTTATATTATAAGGTATTTTGAACGATACACTGCATATTAGATTATATTATAAGGTATTTTCAATGATACACTGCATATTTCGTTATATTACAAGGCATTTTCAATGATAGACTGCAAATATTACGTTATATTATAAGGTATTTTGAACGATACACTGCATATTAGATTATATTATAAGGTATTTTCAATGATACACAGCATATTACGTTATACTACAATACATTTTCAATGACAGACTGCAAATATTACGTTTTATTATAAGGTATTTTGAACGATACACTGCATATTAGATTATATTATAAGGCATTTTCAATGATACACTGCATATTACGTTATATTATAAGGTATTTTGAACGATACACTGCATATTAGATTATATTATAAGGTATTTTCAATGATACACTGCATATTACGTTATATTACAAGACATTTTCAATGACAGACTGCAAATATTACGTTATATTATAAGGTATTTTGAACGATACACTGCATATTAGATTATATTATAAGGTATTTTCAATGATACACTGCATATTACGTTATATTATAAGGTATTTTGAACGATACACTGCATATTAGATTATATTATAAGGTATTTTCAATGATACACTGCATATTACGTTATATTTCAAGGCATTTTCAATGATAGACTGCAAATATTACGTTATATTATAAGGTATTTTGAACGATACACTGCATATTAGATTATATTATAAGGTATTTTCAATGATACACAGCATATTACGTTATATTACAAGACATTTTCAATGACAGACTGCAAATATTACGTTATATTATAAGGTATTTTCATTGTTACACTGCATATTACGTTATGTTACAAGGTATTTTCAATGATACACTGCATATTGCATTATATTATAAGGTATTTTCAATGATACACTGCATATTACGTTATATTATAAGGTATTTTGAACGATACACTGCATATTAGATTATATTATAAGGTATTTTCAATGATACACAGCATATTACGTTATATTACAAGACATTTTCAATGACAGACTGCAAATATTACGTTATATTATAAGGTATTTTGAACGATACACTGCATATTAGATTATATTATAAGGCATTTTCAATGATACACTGCATATTACGTTATATTATAAGGTATTTTGAACGATACACTGCATATTAGATTATATTATAAGGTATTTTCAATAATACACTGTATATTACGTTATATTTCAAGGCATTTTCAATGATAGACTGCAAATATTACGTTATATTATAATGTATTTTGAACGATACACTGCATATTAGATTATATTATAAGGTATTTTCAATGATACACTGCATATTACGTTATATTACAAGGCATTTTCAATGATAGACTGCAAATATTGCGTTATATTATAAGGTATTTTCAATGATACACTGCATATTGCGTTATATTATAAGGTATTTTCAATGATACACTGCGTATTACGTTATATTACAACGTATTTTCAATAATACACTGCATATTACGTTATATTATAAGGTATTTTGAACGATACACTGCATATTAGATTATATTATAAGGTATTTTCAATGACACACTGCCTATTGCGTTATATTATAAGGTATTTTCAATGATATACTGCGTATTACGTTATATTATAAGGTATTTTCAATGATACATTGCATATTACTTTATAATATAAGGTATTTTGTACGATACACTGCATATTAGATTAGATTATAAGGTATTTTCAATGATACACTGCATATTACTTTATATTACAAGGCATTTTCAATGATAGACTGCAAATATTACGTTATATTATAAGGTATTTTGAACGATACACTGCATATTAGATTATATTATAAGGTATTTTCAATGATACACTGCATATTTCGTTATATTACAAGGCATTTTCAATGATAGACTGCAAATATTACGTTATATTATAAGGTATTTTGAACGATACACTGCATATTAGATTATATTATAAGGTATTTTCAATGATACACAGCATATTACGTTATATTACAAGACATTTTCAATGACAGACTGCAAATATTACGTTATATTATAAGGTATTTTGAACGATACACTGCATATTAGATTATATTATAAGGCATTTTCAATGATACACTGCATATTACGTTATATTATAAGGTATTTTGAACGATACACTGCATATTAGATTATATTATAAGGTATTTTCAATGATACACTGCATATTACTTTATATTACAAGGCATATTCAATGATAGACTGCAAATATTACGTTATATTATAAGGTATTTTGAACGATACACTGCATATTAGATTATATTATAAGGCATTTTCAATGATACACTGCATATTACGTTATATTATAAGGTATTTTGAACGATACACTGCATATTAGATTATATTATAAGGTATTTTCAATGATACACTGCATATTACGTTATATTACAAGACATTTTCAATGACAGACTGCAAATATTACGTTATATTATAAGGTATTTTGAACGATACACTGCATATTAGATTATATTATAAGGCATTTTCAATGATACACTGCATATTACGTTATATTATAAGGTATTTTGAACGATACACTGCATAT
The DNA here is from genome assembly GCA_916610255.1 of Lasioglossum lativentre. Classification (NCBI taxonomy): domain Eukaryota; kingdom Metazoa; phylum Arthropoda; class Insecta; order Hymenoptera; family Halictidae; genus Lasioglossum; species Lasioglossum lativentre. The sequence continues at coordinate 658,868 of CAKAJI010000032.1, forward strand.
TAGATTATATTATAAGGTATTTTCAATGATACACTGCATATTACGTTATATTACAAGACATTTTCAATGACAGACTGCAAATATTACGTTATATTATAAGGTATTTTGAACGATACACTGCATATTAGATTATATTATAAGGCATTTTCAATGATACACTGCATATTACGTTATATTATAAGGTATTTTGAACGATACACTGCATATTAGATTATATTATAAGGTATTTTCAATGATACACTTTATATTACGTTATATTTCAAGGCATTTTCAATGATAGACTGCAAATATTACGTTATATTATAAGGTATTTTGAACGATACACTGCATATTAGATTATATTATAAGGTATTTTCAATGATACACTGCATATTACGTTATATTACAAGACATTTTCAATGACAGACTGCAAATATTACGTTATATTATAAGGTATTTTGAACGATACACTGCATATTAGATTATATTATAAGGCATTTTCAAAGATAGACTGCAAATATTACGTTATATTATAAGGTATTTTCAATGATACACTGCGTATTACGTTATATTATAAGGTATTGTCAATGATTGACTGCATATTACGTTATATCATAAGGTATTTTCAATGATACACTGCATATTACGTCATATTATAAGGTATTTTCAATGATACACTGCATATTACGTTATATTATAAGGTATTTTCAATGATACACTGCATATTACGTTATATTACAAGACATTTTCAATGATAGACTGCAAATATTACGTTATATTATAAGGTATTTTGAACGATACACTGCATATTAGATTATATTATAAGGTATTTTCAATGACACACAGCCTATTGCGTTATATTATAAGGTATTTTCAACGATACACTGCATATTATGTTATATTACAAGACATTTTCAATGATAGACTGCAAATATTACGTTATATTATAAGGTATTTTGAACGATACACTGCATATTAGATTAGATTATAAGGTATTTTCAATGATACACAGCATATTACGTTATATTACAAGGCATTTTCAATGACAGACTGCAAATATTACGTTATATTATAAGGTATTTTGAACGATACACTGCATATTAGATTATATTATAAGGCATTTTCAATGATACACTGCATATTACGTTATATTATAAGGTATTTTGAACGATACACTGCATATTAGATTATATTATAAGGTATTTTCAATGATACACTGCATATTACGTTATATTACAAGACATTTTCAATGACAGACTGCAAATATTACGTTATATTATAAGGTATTTTCAGTGTTACACTGCATATTACGTTATGTTACAAGGTATTTTCAATGATACACTGCATATTGCATTATATTATAAGGTATTTTCAATGATACACTGCATATTACGTTATATTACAAGGCATTTTCAATGATAGACTGCAAATATTACATTATATTATAAGGTATTTTGAACGATACACTGCATATTAGATTATATTATAAGGTATTTTCAATGATACACAGCATATTACGTTATATTACAAGACATTTTCAATGACAGACTGCAAATATTACGTTATATTATAAGGTATTTTGAACGATACACTGCATATTAGATTATATTATAAGGCATTTTCAATGATACACTGCATATTACGTTATATTATAAGGTATTTTGAACGATACACTGCATATTAGATTATATTATAAGGTATTTTCAATGATACACTGCATATTACGTTATATTACAAGACATTTTCAATGACAGACTGCAAATATTACGTTATATTATAAGGTATTTTGAACGATACACTGCATATTAGATTATATTATAAGGCATTTTCAATGATACACTGCATATTACGTTATATTATAAGGTATTTTGAACGATACACTGCATATTAGATTATATTATAAGGTATTTTCAATGATACACTGCATATTACGTTATATTACAAGACATTTTCAATGACAGACTGCAAATATTACGTTATATTATAAGGTATTTTCATTGTTACACTGCATATTACGTTATGTTACAAGGTATTTTCAATGATACACTGCATATTGCATTATATTATAAGGTATTTTCAATGATACACTGCATATTACCTTATATTACAAGGCATTTTCAATGATAGACTGCAAATATTACGTTATATTATAAGGTATTTTGAACGATACACTGCATATTAGATTATATTATAAGGTATTTTCAATGATACACAGCATATTACGTTATATTACAAGACATTTTCAATGACAGACTGCAAATATTACGTTATATTATAAGGTATTTTGAACGATACACTGCATATTAGATTATATTATAAGGCATTTTCAATGATACACTGCATATTACGTTATATTATAAGGTATTTTGAACGATACACTGCATATTAGATTATATTATAAGGTATTTTCAATGATACACTGCATATTACGTTATATTACAAGACATTTTCAATGACAGACTGCAAATATTACGTTATATTATAAGGTATTTTGAACGATACACTGCATATTAGATTATATTATAAGGCATTTTCAATGATACACTGCATATTACGTTATATTATAAGGTATTTTGAACGATACACTGCATATTAGATTATATTATAAGGTATTTTCAATGATACACTGCATATTACGTTATATTTCAAGGCATTTTCAATGATAGACTGCAAATATTACGTTATATTATAAGGTATTTTGAACGATACACTGCATATTAGATTATATTATAAGGTATTTTCAATGATACACAGCATATTACGTTATATTACAAGACATTTTCAATGACAGACTGCAAATATTACGTTATATTATAAGGTATTTTCATTGTTACACTGCATATTACGTTATGTTACAAGGTATTTTCAATGATACACTGCATATTGCATTATATTATAAGGTATTTTCAATGATACACTGCATATTACGTTATATTACAAGGCATTTTCAATGATAGACTGCAAATATTACGTTATATTATAAGGTATTTTGAACGATACACTGCATATTAGATTATATTATAAGGTATTTTCAATGATACACAGCATATTACGTTATATTACAAGACATTTTCAATGACAGACTGCAAATATTACGTTATATTATAAGGTATTTTGAACGATACACTGCATATTAGATTATATTATAAGGCATTTTCAATGATACACTGCATATTACGTTATATTATAAGGTATTTTGAACGATACACTGCATATTAGATTAGATTATAAGGTATTTTCAATGATACACTGCATATTGCGTTATATTATAAGGTATTTTCAATGATACACTGCATATTACGTTATATTACAAGGCATTTTCAATGATAGACTGCAAATATTACGTTATATTATAAGGTATTTTGAACGATACACTCCATATTAGATTATATTATAAGGTATTTTCAATGATACACAGCATATTACGTTATATTACAAGACATTTTCAATGACAGACTGCAAATATTACGTTATATTATAAGGTATTTTGAACGATACACTGCATATTAGATTATATTATAAGGTATTTTCAATGATACACTGCATATTACGTTACATTACAAGACATTTTCAATGATAGACTGCAAATATTACGTTATATTATAAGGTATTTTGAACGATACACTGCATATTAGATTAGATTATAAGGTATTTTCAATGATACACTGCATATTGCGTTATATTATAAGGTATTTTCAATGATACACTGCATATTACGTTATATTACAAGGCATTTTCAATGATAGACTGCAAATATTACGTTATATTATAAGGTATTTTGAACGATACACTGCACATTAGATTATATTATAAGGCATTTTCAATGATACACTGCGTATTACGTTATATTATAAGGTATTTTCAATAATTCACCGCATATTATGTTATATTATAAGGTATTTTCAATGTTACACTGCATATTACGTTATATTATAAGGTATTTTCAATGATACACAGCATATTACGTTATATCATAAGGTATTTTGAACGATACACTGCATATTAGATTATATTATAAGGTATTTTCAATGATACACTGCATATTTCGTTATATTACAAGGCATTTTCAATGATAGACTGCAAATATTACGTTATATTACAAGGCATTTTCAATGATAGACTGCAAATATTACGTTATATTATAAGGTATTTTGAACGATACACTGCATATTAGATTATATTATAAGGTATTTTCAATGATACACAGCATATTACGTTATATTACAAGATATTTTCAATGACAGACTGCAAATATTACGTTATATTATAAGGTATTTTGAACGATACACTGCATATTAGATTATATTATAAGGCATTTTCAATGATACACTGCATATTACGTTATATTATAAGGTATTTTGAACGATACACTGCATATTAGATTATATTATAAGGTATTTTCAATGATACACTGCATATTACGTTATATTTCAAGGCATTTTCAATGATAGACTGCAAATATTACGTTATATTATAAGGTATTTTGAACGATACACTGCATATTAGATTATATTATAAGGTATTTTCAATGATACAGTGCATATTACGTTATATTACAAGACATTTTCAATGACAGACTGCAAATATTACGTTATATTATAAGGTATTTTGAACGATACACTGCATATTAGATTATATTATAAGGCATTTTCAATGATACACTGCATATTACGTTATATTATAAGGTATTTTCAATGATACACTGCGTATTACGTTATATTACAACGTATTTTCAATAATACACTGCATATTACGTTATATTATAAGGTATTTTGAACGATACACTGCATATTAGATTATATTATAAGGTATTTTCAATGACACACTGCCTTTTGCGTTATATTATAAGGTATTTTCAATGATATACTGCGTATTACGTTATATTATAAGGTATTTTCAATGATACACTGCATATTACTTTATATTATAAGGTATTTTGAACGATACACTGCATATTAGATTATATTATAAGGTATTTTCAATGATACACTGCATATTACTTTATATTACAAGGCATTTTCAATAATACACTGCATAGTACGTTATATTATAAGGTATTTTGAACGATACACTGCATATTAGATTATATTATAAGGTATTTTCAATGATACACTGCATATTACTTTATATTACAAGGCATTTTCAATCATAGACTGCAAATATTACGTTATATTATAAGGTATTTTGAACGATACACTGCATATTAGATTAGATTATAAGGTATTTTCAATGATACACTGCATATTAGATTATATTATAAGGTATTTTCAATGATACACTGCATATTACGTTATATTATAAGGTATTTTCATTGTTACACTGCATATTACGTTATGTTACAAGGTATTTTCAATGATACACTGCATATTGCGTTATATTATAAGGTATTTTCAATGATACACTGCATATTACGTTATATTACAAGGCATTTTCAATGATAGACTGCAAATATTACGTTATATTATAAGGTATTTTGAACGATACACTGCATATTAGATTATATTATAAGGTATTTTCAATGATACACAGCATATTACGTTATATTACAAGACATTTTCATTGACAGACTGCAAATATTACGTTATATTATAAGGTATTTTGAACGATACACTGCATATTAGATTATATTATAAGGCATTTTCAATGATACACTGCATATTACGTTATATTATAAGGTATTTTGAACGATACACTGCATATTAGATTATATTATAAGGTATTTTCAATGATACACTGCATATTACGTTATATTTCAAGGCATTTTCAATGATAGACTGCAAATATTATGTTATATTATAAAGTATTTTGAACGATACACTGCATATTAGATTATATTATAAGGTATTTTCAATGATACACTGCATATTACGTTACATTACAAAACATTTTCAATGATAGACTGCAAATATTACGTTATACTATAAGGTATTTTGAACGATACACTGCATATTAGATTATATTATAAGGTATTTTCAATGATACACTGCATATTGCGTTATATTATAAGGTATTTTCAATGATACACTGCATATTACGTTATATTACAAGGCATTTTCAATGATAGACTGCAAATATTACGTTATATTATAAGGTATTTTGAACGATACACTGCATATTGGATTATATTATAAGGTATTTTCAATGATACACTGCATATTACGTTACATTACAAGACATTTTCAATGATAGACTGCAAATATTACGTTATATTATAAGGTATTTTGAACGATACACTGCATATTAGATTAGATTATAAGGTATTTTCAATGATACACTGCATATTGCGTTATATTATAAGGTATTTTCAATGATACACTGCATATTACGTTATATTACAAGGCATTTTCAATGATAGACTGCAAATATTACGTTATATTATAAGGTATTTTGAACGATACACTGCATATTAGATTATATTATAAGGTATTTTCAATGACACACTGCCTTTTGCGTTATATTATAAGGTATTTTCAATGATATACTGCGTATTACGTTATATTATAAGGTATTTTCAATGATACACTGCATATTACTTTATATTATAAGGTATTTTGAACGATACACTGCATATTAGATTATATTATAAGGTATTTTCAATGATACACTGCATATTTCGTTATATTACAAGGCATTTTCAATGATAGACTGCAAATATTACGTTATATTACAAGGCATTTTCAATGATAGACTGCAAATATTACGTTATATTATAAGGTATTTTGAACGATACACTGCATATTAGATTATATTATAAGGTATTTTCAATGATACACAGCATATTACGTTATATTACAAGATATTTTCAATGACAGACTGCAAATATTACGTTATATTATAAGGTATTTTGAACGATACACTGCATATTAGATTATATTATAAGGCATTTTCAATGATACACTGCATATTACGTTATATTATAAGGTATTTTGAACGATACACTGCATATTAGATTATATTATAAGGTATTTTCAATGATACACTGCATATTACGTTATATTTCAAGGCATTTTCAATGATAGACTGCAAATATTACGTTATATTATAAGGTATTTTGAACGATACACTGCATATTAGATTATATTATAAGGTATTTTCAATGATACAGTGCATATTACGTTATATTACAAGACATTTTCAATGACAGACTGCAAATATTACGTTATATTATAAGGTATTTTGAACGATACACTGCATATTAGATTATATTATAAGGCATTTTCAATGATACACTGCATATTGCGTTATATTATAAGGTATTTTCAATGATACACTGCGTATTACGTTATATTACAACGTATTTTCAATAATACACTGCATATTACGTTATATTATAAGGTATTTTGAACGATACACTGCATATTAGATTATATTATAAGGTATTTTCAATGACACACTGCCTTTTGCGTTATATTATAAGGTATTTTCAATGATATACTGCGTATTACGTTATATTATAAGGTATTTTCAATGATACACTGCATATTACTTTATATTATAAGGTATTTTGAACGATACACTGCATATTAGATTAGATTATAAGGTATTTTCAATGATACACTGCATATTACTTTATATTACAAGGCATTTTCAATAATACACTGCATAGTACGTTATATTATAAGGTATTTTGAACGATACACTGCATATTAGATTATATTATAAGGTATTTTCAATGATACACTGCATATTACTTTATATTACAAGGCATTTTCAATCATAGACTGCAAATATTACGTTATATTATAAGGTATTTTGAACGATACACTGCATATTAGATTAGATTATAAGGTATTTTCAATGATACACTGCATATTACTTTATATTATAAGGTATTTTCAATGATACACTGCATATTACGTTATATTATAAGGTATTTTCATTGTTACACTGCATATTACGTTATGTTATAAGGTATTTTCAATGATACACTGCATATTGCGTTATATTATAAGGTATTTTCAATGATACACTGCATATTACGTTATATTACAAGGCATTTTCAATGATAGACTGCAAATATTACGTTATATTATAAGGTATTTTGAACGATACACTGCATATTAGATTATATTATAAGGTATTTTCAATGATACACAGCATATTACGTTATATTACAAGACATTTTCATTGACAGACTGCAAATATTACGTTATATTATAAGGTATTTTGAACGATACACTGCATATTAGATTATATTATAAGGCATTTTCAATGATACACTGCATATTACGTTATATTATAAGGTATTTTGAACGATACACTGCATATTAGATTATATTATAAGGTATTTTCAATGATACACTGCATATTACGTTATATTTCAAGGCATTTTCAATGATAGACTGCAAATATTATGTTATATTATAAAGTATTTTGAACGATACACTGCATATTAGATTATATTATAAGGTATTTTCAATGATACACTGCATATTACGTTACATTACAAAACATTTTCAATGATAGACTGCAAATATTACGTTATACTATAAGGTATTTTGAACAATACACTGCATATTAGATTAGATTATAAGGTATTTTCAATGATACACTGCATATTGCGTTATATTATAAGGTATTTTCAATGATACACTGCATATTACGTTATATTACAAGGCATTTTCAATGATAGACTGCAAATATTACGTTATATTATAAGGTATTTTGAACGATACACTGCATATTAGATTATATTATAAGGTATTTTCAATGATACACTGCATATTACGTTACATTACAAGACATTTTCAATGATAGACTGCAAATATTACGTTATATTATAAGGTATTTTGAACGATACACTGCATATTAGATTAGATTATAAGGTATTTTCAATGATACACTGCATATTGCGTTATATTATAAGGTATTTTCAATGATACACTGCATATTACGTTATATTACAAGGCATTTTCAATGATAGACTGCAAATATTACGTTATATTATAAGGTATTTTGAACGATACACTGCATATTAGATTATATTATAAGGTATTTTCAATGACACACTGCCTTTTGCGTTATATTATAAGGTATTTTCAATGATATACTGCGTATTACGTTATATTATAAGGTATTTTCAATGATACACTGCATATTACTTTATATTATAAGGTATTTTGAACGATACACTGCATATTAGATTAGATTATAAGGTATTTTCAATGATACACTGCATATTACTTTATATTACAAGGCATTTTCAATAATACACTGCATAGTACGTTATATTATAAGGTATTTTGAACGATACACTGCATATTAGATTATATTATAAGGTATTTTCAATGATACACTGCATATTACTTTATATTACAAGGCATTTTCAATCATAGACTGCAAATATTACGTTATATTATAAGGTATTTTGAACGATACACTGCACATTAGATTAGATTATAAGGTATTTTCAATGATACACTGCATATTACTTTATATTATAAGGTATTTTCAATGATACACTGCATATTACGTTATATTATAAGGTATTTTCATTGTTACACTGCATATTACGTTATGTTACAAGGTATTTTCAATGATAGACTGCAAATATTACGTTATATTATAAGGTATTTTGAACGATACACTGCATATTAGATTAGATTATAAGGTATTTTCAATGATACACAGCATATTACGTTATATTACAAGATATTTTCAATGACAGACTGCAAATATTACGTTATATTATAAGGTATTTTGAACGATACACTGCATATTAGATTATATTATAAGGCATTTTCAATGATACACTGCATATTACGTTATATTATAAGGTATTTTGAACGATTCACTGCATATTAGATTATATTATGAGGCATTTTCAATGATACACTGCATATTGCGTTATATTATAAGGTATTTTCAATGATACACTGCGTATTACGTTATATTACAACGTATTTTCAATAATACACTGCATATTACGTTATATTATAAGGTATTTTGAACGATACACTGCATATTAGATTATATTATAAGGTATTTTCAATGACACACTGCCTTTTGCGTTATATTATAAGGTATTTTCAATGATTTACTGCGTATTACGTTATATTATAAGGTATTTTCAATGATACACTGCATATTACTTTATATTATAAGGTATTTTGAACGATACACTGCATATTAGATTAGATTATAAGGTATTTTCAATGATACACTGCATATTACTTTATATTATAAGGCATTTTCAATAATACACTGCATAGTACGTTATATTATAAGGTATTTTGAACGATACACTGCATATTAGATTATATTATAAGGTATTTTCAATGATACACTGCATATTACTTTATATTACAAGGCATTTTCAATCATAGACTGCAAATATTACGTTATATTATAAGGTATTTTGAACGATACACTGCATATTAGATTAGATTATAAGGTATTTTCAATGATACACTGCATATTACTTTATATTATAAGGTATTTTCAATGATACACTGCATATTACGTTATATTATAAGGTATTTTCATTGTTACACTGCATATTACGTTATGTTACAAGGTATTTTCAATGATACACTGCATATTGCGTTATATTATAAGGTATTTTCAATGATACACTGCATATTACGTTATATTACAAGGCATTTTCAATGATAGACTGCAAATATTACGTTATATTATAAGGTATTTTGAACGATACACTGCATATTAGATTATATTATAAGGTATTTTCAATGATACACAGCATATTACGTTATATTACAAGACATTTTCAATGACAGACTGCAAATATTACGTTATATTATAAGGTATTTTGAACGATACACTGCATATTAGATTATATTATAAGGCATTTTCAATGATACACTGTATATTACGTTATATTATAAGGTATTTTGAACGATACACTGCATATTAGATTATATTATAAGGTATTTTCAATGATACACTGCATATTACGTTATATTTCAAGGCATTTTCAATGATAGACTGCAAATATTACGTTATATTATAAAGTATTTTGAACGATACACTGCATATTAGATTATATTATAAGGTATTTTCAATGATACACTGCATATTACGTTACATTACAAGACATTTTCAATGATAGACTGCAAATATTACGTTATATTATAAGGTATTTTGAACGATACACTGCATATTAGATTAGATTATAAGGTATTTTCAATGATACACAGCATATTACGTTATATTACAAGATATTTTCAATGACAGACTGCAAATATTACGTTATATTATGAGGTATTTTGAACGATACACTGCATATTAGATTATATTATAAGGCATTTTCAATGATACACTGCATATTACGTTATATTATAAGGTATTTTGAACGATACACTGCATATTAGATTATATTATAAGGTATTTTCAATGATACACTGCATATTACGTTATATTTCAAGGCATTTTCAATGATAGACTGCAAATATTACGTTATATTATAAGGTATTTTGAACGATACACTGCATATTAGATTATATTATAAGGTATTTTCAATGATACAGTGCATATTACGTTATATTACAAGATATTTTCAATGACAGACTGCAAATATTACGTTATATTATAAGGTATTTTGAACGATACACTGCATATTAGATTATATTATGAGGCATTTTCAATGATACACTGCATATTGCGTTATATTATAAGGTATTTTCAATGATACACTGCGTATTACGTTATATTACAACGTATTTTCAATAATACACTGCATATTACGTTATATTATAAGGTATTTTGAACGATACACTGCATATTAGATTATATTATAAGGTATTTTCAATGACACACTGCCTTTTGCGTTATATTATAAGGTATTTTCAATGATATACTGCGTATTACGTTATATTATAAGGTATTTTCAATGATACACTGCATATTACTTTATATTATAAGGTATTTTGAACGATACACTGCATATTAGATTAGATTATAAGGTATTTTCAATGATACACTGCATATTACTTTATATTACAAGGCATTTTCAATAATACACTGCATAGTACGTTATATTATAAGGTATTTTGAACGATACACTGCATATTAGATTATATTATAAGGTATTTTCAATGATACACTGCATATTATGTTATATTACAAGACATTTTCAATGATAGACTGCAAATATTACGTTATATTATAAGGTATTTTGAACGATACACTGCATATTAGATTAGATTATAAGGTATTTTCAATGATACACTGCATATTACTTTATATTATAAGGTATTTTCAATGATACACTGCATATTACGTTATATTATAAGGTATTTTCATTGTTACACTGCATATTACGTTATGTTACAAGGTATTTTCAATGATACACTGCATATTGCGTTATATTATAAGGTATTTTCAATGATACACTGCATATTACGTTATATTACAAGGCATTTTCAATGATAGACTGCAAATATTACGTTATATTATAAGGTATTTTGAACGATACACTGCATATTAGATTATATTATAAGGTATTTTCAATGATACACTGCATATTACGTTATATTACAAGACATTTTCAATGACAGACTGCAAATATTACGTTATATTATAAGGTATTTTGAACGATACACTGCATATTAGATTATATTATAAGGCATTTTCAATGATACACTGCATATTACGTTATATTATAAGGTATTTTGAACGATACACTGCATATTAGATTATATTATAAGGTATTTTCAATGATACACTGCATATTACGTTATATTTCAAGGCATTTTCAATGATAGACTGCAAATATTACGTTATATTATAAAGTATTTTGAACGATACACTGCATATTAGATTATATTATAAGGTATTTTCAATGATACACTGCATATTACGTTACATTACAAGACATTTTCAATGATAGACTGCAAATATTACGTTATATTATAAGGTATTTTGAACGATACACTGCATATTAGATTAGATTATAAGGTATTTTCAATGATACACTGCATATTACGTTATATTATAAGGTATTTTCAATGACACACTGCATATTACGTTATATTACAAGGCATTTTCAATGATAGACTGCAAATATTACGTTATACTATAAGGTATTTTGAACGATACACTGCATATTAGATTATATTATAAGGTATTTTCAATGATACACAGCATATTACGTTATATTACAAGACATTTTCAATGAAAGACTGCAAATATTACGTTATATTATAAGGTATTTTGAACGATACACTGCATATTAGATTATATTATAAGGCATTTTCAATGATACACTGCATATTACGTTATATTACAAGACATTTTCAATGATAGACTGCAAATATTACGTTATATTATAAGGTATTTTGAACGATACACTGCATATTAGATTAGATTATAAGGTATTTTCAATGATACACTGCATATTGCGTTATATTATAAGGTATTTTCAATGACACACTGCATATTACGTTATATTACAAGGCATTTTCAATGATAGACTGCAAATATTACGTTATACTATAAGGTATTTTGAACGATACACTGCATATTAGATTATATTATAAGGTATTTTCAATGATACACAGCATATTACGTTATATTACAAGACATTTTCAATGAAAGACTGCAAATATTACGTTATATTATAAGGTATTTTGAACGATACACTGCATATTAGATTATATTATAAGGCATTTTCAATGATACACTGCATATTACGTTATATTATAAGGTATTTTGAACGATACACTGCATATTAGATTATATTATAAGGTATTTTCAATGATACACTGCATATTACGTTATATTTCAAGGCATTTTCAATGATAGACTGCAAATATTACGTTATATTATAAGGTATTTTGAACGATACACTGCATATTAGATTATATTATAAGGTATTTTCAATGATACACTGCATATTACGTTATATTACAAGACATTTTCAATGACAGACTGCAAATATTACGTTATATTATAAGGTATTTTGAACGATACACTGCATATTAGATTATATTATAAGGCATTTTCAATGATACACTGCATATTGCGTTATATTATAAGGTATTTTCAATGATACACTGCGTATTACGTTATATTACATCGTATTTTCAATAATACACTGTATATTACGTTATATTATAAGGTATTTTGAACGATACACTGCATATTAGATTATATTATAAGGTATTTTCAATGATACACTGCATATTACTTTATATTACAAGGCATTTTCAATCATAGACTGCAAATATTACGTTATATTATAAGGTATTTTGAACGATACACTGCATATTAGATTAGATTATAAGGTATTTTCAATGATACACTGCATATTACTTTATATTATAAGGTATTTTCAATGATACACTGCATATTACGTTATATTATAAGGTATTTTCATTGTTACACTGCATATTACGTTATGTTACAAGGTATTTTCAATGATACACTGCATATTGCGTTATATTATAAGGTATTTTCAATGATACACTGCATATTACGTTATATTACAAGGCATTTTCAATGATAGACTGCAAATATTACGTTATATTATAAGGTATTTTGAACGATACACTGCATATTAGATTATATTATAAGGTATTTTCAATGATACACAGCATATTACGTTATATTACAAGACATTTTCAATGACAGACTGCAAATATTACGTTATATTATAAGGTATTTTGGAACGATACACTGCATATTAGATTATATTATAAGGCATTTTCAATGATACACTGCATATTACGTTATATTACAAGGCATTTTCAATGATAGACTGCAAATATTACGTTATATTATAAGGTATTTTGAACGATACACTGCATACTAGATTATATTATAAGGTATTTTCAAAGATACACTGCATATTACGTTACATTACAAGACATTTTCAATGATAGACTGCAAATATTACGTTATATTATAAGGTATTTTGAACGATACACTGCATATTAGATTATATTATAAGGTATTTTCAATGACACACTGCCTATTGCGTTATATTATAAGGTATTTTCAACGATACACTGCATATTATGTTATATTACAAGACATTTTCAATGATAGACTGCAAATATTACGTTATATTATAAGGTATTTTGAACGATACACTGCATATTAGATTAGATTATAAGGTATTTTCAATGATACACTGCATATTACTTTATATTATAAGGTATTTTCAATGATACACTGCATATTACGTTATATTATAAGGTATTTTCATTGTTACACTGCATATTACGTTATGTTACAAGGTATTTTCAATGATACACTGCATATTGCGTTATATTATAAGGTATTTTCAATGATACTCTGCATATTACGTTATATTACAAGGCATTTTCAATGATAGACTGCAAATATTACGTTATATTATAAGGTATTTTGAACGATACACTGCATATTAGATTATATTATAAGGTATTTTCAATGATACACAGCATATTACGTTATATTACAAGACATTTTCAATGACAGACTGCAAATATTACGTTATATTATAAGGTATTTTGAACGATACACTGCATATTAGATTATATTATAAGGCATTTTCAATGTTACACTGCATATTACGTTATATTATAAGGTATTTTGAACGATACACTGCATATTAGATTATATTATAAGGTATTTTCAATGATACACTGCATATTACGTTATATTTCAAGGCATTTTCAATGATAGACTGCAAATATTACGTTATATTATAAGGTATTTTGAACGATACACTGCATATTAGATTATATTATAAGGTATTTTCAATGATACACTGCATATTACGTTATATTACAAGACATTTTCAATGACAGACTGCAAATATTACGTTATATTATAAGGTATTTTGAACGATACACTGCATATTAGATTATATTATAAGGCATTTTCAATGATACACTGCATATTACGTTATATTATAAGGTATTTTGAACGATACACTGCATATTAGATTATATTATAAGGTATTTTCAATGATACACTGCATATTACGTTATATTACAAGGCATTTTCAATGATAGACTGCAAATATTACGTTATATTATAAGGTATTTTGAACGATACACTGCATATTAGATTATATTATAAGGTATTTTCAATGATACACTGCATATTACGTTATATTACAAGACATTTTCAATGACAGACTGCAAATATTACGTTATATTATAAGGTATTTTGAACGATACACTGCATATTAGATTATATTATAAGGCATTTTCAATGATACACTGCATATTGCGTTATATTATAAGGTATTTTCAATGATACACTGCGTATTACGTTATATTACAACGTATTTTCAATAATACACTGCATATTACGTTATATTATAAGGTATTTTGAACGATACACTGCATATTAGATTATATTATAAGGTATTTTCAATGACACACTGCCTATTGCGTTATATTATAAGGTATTTTCAATGATATACTGCGTATTACGTTATATTATAAGGTATTTTCAATGATACACTGCATATTACTTTATATTATAAGGTATTTTGAACGATACACTGCATATTAGATTAGATTATAAGGTATTTTCAATGATACACTGCATATTACTTTATATTATAAGGTATTTTCAATGATACACTGCATATTACGTTATATTATAAGGTATTTTCATTGTTACACTGCATATTACGTTATGTTACAAGGTATTTTCAATGATACACTGCATATTGCGTTATATTATAAGGTATTTTCAATGATACTCTGCATATTACGTTATATTACAAGGCATTTTCAATGATAGACTGCAAATATTACGTTATATTATAAGGTATTTTGAACGATACACTGCATATTAGATTATATTATAAGGTATTTTCAATGATACACAGCATATTACGTTATATTACAAGACATTTTCAATGACAGACTGCAAATATTACGTTATATTATAAGGTATTTTGAACGATACACTGCATATTAGATTATATTATAAGGCATTTTCAATGATACACTGCATATTACGTTATATTATAAGGTATTTTGAACTATACACTGCATATTAGATTATATTATAAGGTATTTTCAATGATACACTGCATATTACGTTATATTTCAAGGCATTTTCAATGATAGACTGCAAATATTACGTTATATTATAAGGTATTTTGAACGATACACTGCATATTAGATTATATTATAAGGTATTTTCAATGATACACTGCATATTACGTTATATTACAAGACATTTTCAATGACAGACTGCAAATATTACGTTATATTATAAGGTATTTTGAACGATACACTGCATATTAGATTATATTATAAGGCATTTTCAATGATACAGTGCATATTGCGTTATATTATAAGGTATTTTCAATGATACTCTGCATATTACGTTATATTACAAGGCATTTTCAATGATAGACTGCAAATATTACGTTATATTATAAGGTATTTTGAACGATACACTGCATATTAGATTATATTATAAGGTATTTTCAATGATACACAGCATATTACGTTATATTACAAGACATTTTCAATGACAGACTGCAAATATTACGTTATATTATAAGGTATTTTGAACGATACACTGCATATTAGATTATATTATAAGGCATTTTCAATGTTACACTGCATATTACGTTATATTATAAGGTATTTTGAACGATACACTGCATATTAGATTATATTATAAGGTATTTTCAATGATACACTGCATATTACGTTATATTTCAAGGCATTTTCAATGATAGACTGCAAATATTACGTTATATTATAAGGTATTTTGAACGATACACTGCATATTAGATTAGATTATAAGGTATTTTCAATGATACACTGCATATTACGTTATATTACAAGACATTTTCAATGACAGACTGCAAATATTACGTTATATTATAAGGTATTTTGAACGATACACTGCATATTAGATTATATTATAAGGCATTTTCAATGATACACTGCATATTACGTTATATTATAAGGTATTTTGAACGATACACTGCATATTAGATTATATTATAAGGTATTTTCAATGATACACTGCATATTACGTTATATTTCAAGGCATTTTCAATGATAGACTGCAAATATTACGTTATATTATAAGGTATTTTGAACGATACACTGCATATTAGATTATATTATAAGGTATTTTCAATGATACACTGCATATTACGTTATATTACAAGACATTTTCAATGACAGACTGCAAATATTACGTTATATTATAAGGTATTTTGAACGATACACTGCATATTAGATTATATTATAAGGCATTTTCAATGATACAGTGCATATTGCGTTATATTATAAGGTATTTTCAATGATACACTGCGTATTACCTTATATTACAACGTATTTTCAATAATACACTGCATATTACGTTATATTATAAGGTATTTTGGACGATACACTGCATATTAGATTATATTATAAGGCATTTTCAATGATACACTGCATATTACGTTATATTACAAGGCATTTTCAATGATAGACTGCGTATTACGTTATATTATAAGGTATTTTCAATGATACACTGCATATTACTTTATATTATAAGGTATTTTGAACGATACACTGCATATTAGATTAGATTATAAGGTATTTTCAATGATACACTGCATATTACTTTATATTACAAGGCATTTTCAATAATACACTGCATATTACGTTATATTATAAGGTATTTTGAACGATACACTGCATATTAGATTATATTATAAGGTATTTTCAATGATACACTGCATATTACTTTATATTACAAGGCATTTTCAATGATAGACTGCAAATATTACGTTATATTATAAGGTATTTTGAACGATACACTGCATATTAGATTATATTATAAGGTATTTTCAATGATACACTGCATATTTCGTTATATTACAAGGCATTTTCAATGATAGACTGCAAATATTACGTTATATTATAAGGTATTTTGAACGATACACTGCATATTAGATTATATTATAAGGTATTTTCAATGATACACAGCATATTACGTTATATTACAAGACATTTTCAATGACAGACTGCAAATATTACGTTATATTATAAGGTATTTTGAACGATACACTGCATATTAGATTATATTATAAGGCATTTTCAATGATACACTGCAAATATTACGTTATATTATAAGGTATTTTGAACGATACACTGCATATTAGATTAGATTATAAGGTATTTTCTATGATACACTGCATATTACTTTATATTATAAGGTATTTTCAATGATACACTGCATATTACGTTATATTATAAGGTATTTTCATTGTTACACTGCATATTACGTTATGTTACAAGGTATTTTCAATGATACACTGCATATTGCGTTATATTATAAGGTATTTTCAATGATACACTGCATATTACGTTATATTACAAGGCATTTTCAATGATAGACTGCAAATATTACGTTATATTATAAGGTATTTTGAACGATACACTGCATATTAGATTATATTATAATGTATTTTCAATGATACACAGCATATTACGTTATATTACAAGACATTTTCAATGACAGACTGCAAATATTACGTTATATTATAAGGTATTTTGAACGATACACTGCATATTAGATTATATTATAAGGTATTTTCAATGATACACAGCATATTACGTTATATTACAAGACATTTTCAATGACAGACTGCAAATATTACGTTATATTATAAGGTATTTTGATCGATACACTGCATATTAGATTATATTATAAGGTATTTTCAATGATACACTGCATATTTCGTTATATTACAAGGCATTTTCAATGATAGACTGCAAATATTACGTTATATTATAAGGTATTTTGAACGATACACTGCATATTAGATTATATTATAAGGTATTTTCAATGATACACAGCATATTACGTTATATTACAAGACATTTTCAATGACAGACTGCAAATATTACGTTATATTATAAGGTATTTTGAACGATACACTGCATATTAGATTATATTATAAGGCATTTTCAATGATACACTGCAAATATTACGTTATATTATAAGGTATTTTGAACGATACACTGCATATTAGATTAGATTATAAGGTATTTTCTATGATACACTGCATATTACTTTATATTATAAGGTATTTTCAATGATACACTGCATATTACGTTATATTATAAGGTATTTTCATTGTTACACTGCATATTACGTTATGTTACAAGGTATTTTCAATGATACACAACATATTGCGTTATATTATAAGGTATTTTCAATGATACACTGCATATTACGTTATATTACAAGGCATTTTCAATGATAGACTGCAAATATTACGTTATATTATAAGGTATTTTGAACGATACACTGCATATTAGATTATATTATAATGTATTTTCAATGATACACAGCATATTACGTTATATTACAAGACATTTTCAATGACAGACTGCAAATATTACGTTATATTATAAGGTATTTTGAACGATACACTGCATATTAGATTATATTATAAGGTATTTTCAATGATACACAGCATATTACGTTATATTACAAGACATTTTCAATGACAGACTGCAAATATTACGTTATATTATAAGGTATTTTGATCGATACACTGCATATTAGATTATATTATAAGGCATTTTCAATGATACACTGCATATTGCGTTATATTATAAGGTATTTTCAATGATATACTGCGTATTACGTTATATTATAAGGTAGTGGCAATGATAGACTGCATATTACGTTATATTATAAGGTATTTTCAATGATACACTGCATATTACGTTATATCATAAGGTATTTTCAATGATACACTGCATATTACGTTATATTATAAGGTATTTTCAATGATACACTGCATATTACTTTAGATTATAAGGTATTTTCAATGATACACTGCATATTACGTTATATTACAAGGAATTTTCAATGATAGACTGCAAATATTACGTTATATTATAAGGTATTTTGAACGATACGCTGCATATTAGATTAGATTATAAGGTATTTTCAATGATACACTGCATATTACTTTATATTATAAGGTATTTTCAATGATACACTGCATATTACGTTATATTATAAGGTATTTTGAACGATACACTGCATATTAGATTATATTATAAGGTATTTTCAATGATACACTGCATATTACGTTATATTACAAGGAATTTTCAATGATAGACTGCAAATATTACGTTATATTATAAGGTATTTTGAACGATACGCTGCATATTAGATTAGATTATAAGGTATTTTCAATGATACACTGCATATTACTTTATATTATAAGGTATTTTCAATGATACACTGCATATTACGTTATATTATAAGGTATTTTGAACGATACACTGCATATTAGATTATATTATAAGGTATTTTCAATGATACACTGCATATTACGTTATATTACAAGACATTTTCAATGACAGACTGCAAATATTAGGTTACTTTATAAGGTATTTTGAACGATACACTGCATATTAGATTATATTATAAGGTATTTTCAATGATACACTGCATATTGCGTTATATTATAAGGTATTTTCAATGATACACTGCATATTACGTTATATTACAAGGCATTTTCAATGATAGACTGCAAATATTACGTTATATTATAAGGTATTTTGAACGATACACTGCATATTAGATTAGATTATAAGGTATTTTCAATGATACACTGCATATTGCGTTATATTATAAGGTATTTTCAATGATACACTGCATATTACGTTATATTACAAGGCATTTTCAATGATAGACTGCAAATATTACGTTATATTATAAGGTATTTTGAACGATACACTGCATATTAGATTAGATTATAAGGTATTTTCAATGATACACTGCATATTACTTTATATTATAAGGTATTTTCAATGATACACTGCATATTACGTTATATTATAAGGTATTTTCAATGATACACTGCGTATTACGTTATATTATAAGGTATTGGCAATGATAGACTGCATATTGCGTTATATTATAAGGTATTTTGAACGATACACTGCATATTAGATTATGTTATAAGGCATTTTCAATGATACACTGCATATTGCGTTATATTATAAGGTATTTTCCATGATACACTGCATAATACGTTATATTACAAGGCATTTTCAATGATAGACTGCAAATATTACGTTATATTATAAGGTATTTTGAACGATACACTGCATATTAGATTAGATTATAAGGTATTTTCAATGATACACTGCATATTACTTTATATTATATGGTATTTTCAATGATACACTGCATACTACGTTATATTATAAGGTATTTTGAACGATACACTGCATATTAGATTATATTATAAGGTATTTTCAATGATACACTGCATATTACGTTATATTACAAGACATTTTCAATGACAGACTGCAAATATTAGGTTACTTTATAAGGTATTTTGAACGATACACTGCATATTAGATTATATTATAAGGCATTTTCAATGATACACTGCATATTGCGTTATATTATAAGGTATTTTCAATGATACACTGCGTATTACGTTATATTATAAGGTATTGGCAATGATAGACTGCATATTGCGTTATATTATAAGGTATTTTCAATGATACACTGCATATTACGTTATATCATAAGGTATTTTCAATGATACACTGCATATTACGTTATATTATAAGGTATTTTCAATGATACACTGCATATTACTTTATATTATAAGGCATTTTCAATGATAGACTGCAAATATTACGTTATATTATAAGGTATTTTGAACGATACACTGCATATTAGATTAGATTATAAGGTATTTTCAATGATACACTGCATATTACTTTATATTATAAGGTATTTTCAATGATACACTGCATACTACGTTATATTATAAGGTATTTTGAACGATACACTGCATATTAGATTATATTATAAGGTATTTTCAATAATACACTGCATATTACGTTATATTACAAGACATTTTCAATGACAGACTGCAAATATTAGGTTACTTTATAAGGTATTTTGAACGATACACTGCATATTAGATTATATTATAAGGCATTTTCAATGATACACTGCATATTGCGTTATATTATAAGGTATTTTCAATGATACACTGCGTATTACGTTATATTATAAGGTATTGGCAATGATAGACTGCATATTGCGTTATATTATAAGGTATTTTCAATGATACACTGCATATTACGTTATATCATAAGGTATTTTCAATGATACACTGCATATTACGTTATATTATAAGGTATTTTCAATGATACACTGCATATTACTTTATATTATAAGGCATCTTCAATGATAGACTGCAAATATTACGTTATATTATAAGGTATTTTGAACGATACACTGCATATTAGATTAGATTATAAGGTATTTTCAATGATACAATGCATATTGCGTTATATTACAAGACATTTTCAATGACAGACTGCAAATATTAGGTTATATTATAAGGTATTTTGATCGATACACTGCATATTAGATTATATTATAAGGCATTTTCAATGATACACTGCATATTGCGTTATATTATAAGGTATTTTCAATGATACACTGCGTATTACGTTATATTATAAGGTAGTGGCAATGATAGACTGCATATTACGTTATATTATAAGGTATTTTCAATGATACACTGCATATTACGTTATATCATAAGGTATTTTCAATGATACACTGCATATTACGTTATATTATAAGGTATTTTCAATGATACACTGCATATTACTTTAGATTATAAGGTATTTTCAATGATACACTGCATATTACGTTATATTACAAGGAATTTTCAATGATAGACTGCAAATATTACGTTATATTATAAGGTATTTTGAACGATACGCTGCATATTAGATTAGATTATAAGGTATTTTCAATGATACACTGCATATTACTTTATATTATAAGGTATTTTCAATGATACACTGCATATTACGTTATATTATAAGGTATTTTGAACGATACACTGCATATTAGATTATATTATAAGGTATTTTCAATGATACACTGCATATTACGTTATATTATAAGGTATTTTCAATGATACACTGCATATTACTTTAGATTATAAGGTATTTTCAATGATACACTGCATATTACGTTATATTACAAGGAATTTTCAATGATAGACTGCAAATATTACGTTATATTATAAGGTATTTTGAACGATACGCTGCATATTAGATTAGATTATAAGGTATTTTCAATGATACACTGCATATTACTTTATATTATAAGGTATTTTCAATGATACACTGCATATTACGTTATATTATAAGGTATTTTGAACGATACACTGCATATTAGATTATATTATAAGGCATTTTCAATGATACACTGCATATTGCGTTATATTATAAGGTATTTTCAATGATACACTGCATATTACGTTATATCATAAGGTATTTTCAATGATACACTGCATATTACGTTATATTATAATGTATTTTCAATGATACACTGCATATTACTTTATATTATAAGGCATTTTCAATGATAGACTGCAAATATTACGTTATATTATAAGGTATTTTGAACGATACACTGCATATTAGATTAGATTATAAGGTATTTTCAATGATACACTGCATATTGCGTTATATTACAAGACATTTTCAATGACAGACTGCAAATATTAGGTTATATTATAAGGTATTTTGAACGATACACTGCATATTAGATTATATTATAAGGCATTTTCAATGATACACTGCATATTGCGTTATATTATAAGGTATTTTCAATTATACACTGCGTATTACGTTATATTATAAGGTATTGGCAATGATAGACTGCATATTACGTTATATTATAAGGTATTTTCAATGATACACTGCATATTACGTTATATCATAAGGTATTTTCAATGATACACTGCATATTACGTTATATTATAAGGTATTTTAAACGATACACTGCATATTACTTTAGATTATAAGGTATTTTCAATGATACACTGCATATTACGTTATATTACAAGGCATTTTCAATGATAGACTGCAAATATTACGTTATATTATAAGGTATTTTGAACGATACACTGCATATTAGATTAGATTATAAGGTATTTTCAATGATACACTGCATATTGCGTTATATTATAAGGTATTTTCAATGATACACTGCATATTACGTTATATTACAAGGCATTTTCAATGATAGACTGCAAATATTACGTTATATTATAAGGTATTTTGAACGATACACTGCATATTAGATTAGATTATAAGGTATTTTCAATGATACACTGCATATTACTTTATATTATAAGGTATTTTCAATGATACACTGCATATTACGTTATATTATAAGGTATTTTGAACGATACACTGCATATTAGATTATATTATAAGGTATTTTCAATGATACACTGCATATTACGTTATATTACAAGGCATTTTCAATGATAGACTGCAAATATTACGTTATATTATAAGGTATTTTGAACGATACACTGCATATTGCGTTATATTATAAGGTATTTTCAATGATACACTGCGTATTACGTTATATTATAAGGTATTGGCAATGATAGACTGCATATTGCGTTATATTATAAGGTATTTTGAACGATACACTGCATATTAGATTATGTTATAAGGCATTTTCAATGATACACTGCATATTGCGTTATATTATAAGGTATTTTCCATGATACACTGCATAATACGTTATATTACAAGGCATTTTCAATAATAGACTGCAAATATTACGTTATATTATAAGGTATTTTGAACGATACACTGCATATTAGATTATATTATAAGGCATTTTCAATGATACACTGCATATTGCGTTATATTACAAGACATTTTCAATGATAGACTGCAAATATTACGTTATATTATAAGGTACTTTGAACGATACACTGCATATTAGATTAGATTATAAGGTATTTTCAATGATACACTGCATATTGCGTTATATTATAAGGTATTTTCAATGATACACTGCATATTACGTTATATTACAAGGCATTTTCAATGATAGACTGCAAATATTACGTTATATTATAAGGTATTTTGAACGATACACTGCATATTAGATTAGATTATAAGGTATTTTCAATGATACACTGCATATTACTTTATATTATAAGGTATTTTCAATGATACACTGCATATTACGTTATATTATAAGGTATTTTGAACGATACACTGCATATTAGATTATATTATAAGGTATTTTCAATGATACACTGCATATTACGTTATATTACAAGGCATTTTCAATGATAGACTGCAAATATTACGTTATATTATAAGGTATTTTGAACGATACACTGCATATTGCGTTATATTATAAGGTATTTTCAATGATACACTGCGTATTACGTTATATTATAAGGTATTGGCAATGATAGACTGCATATTGCGTTATATTATAAGGTATTTTGAACGATACACTGCATATTAGATTATGTTATAAGGCATTTTCAATGATACACTGCATATTGCGTTATATTATAAGGTATTTTCCATGATACACTGCATAATACGTTATATTACAAGGCATTTTCAATGATAGACTGCAAATATTACGTTATATTATAAGGTATTTTGAACGATACACTGCATATTAGATTATATTATAAGGCATTTTCAATGATACACTGCATATTGCGTTATATTATAAGGTATTTTCAATGATACACTGCATATTACGTTATATCATAAGGTATTTTCAATGATACACTGCATATTACGTTATATTATAATGTATTTTCAATGATACACTGCATATTACTTTATATTATAAGGCATTTTCAATGATAGACTGCAAATATTACGTTATATTATAAGGTATTTTGAACGATACACTGCATATTAGATTAGATTATAAGGTATTTTCAATGATACACTGCATATTGCGTTATATTACAAGACATTTTCAATGATAGACTGCAAATATTACGTTATATTATAAGGTACTTTGAACGATACACTGCATATTAGATTAGATTATAAGGTATTTTCAATGATACACTGCATATTGCGTTATATTATAAGGTATTTTCAATGATACACTGCATATTACGTTATATTACAAGGCATTTTCAATGATAGACTGCAAATATTACGTTATATTATAAGGTATTTTGAACGATACACTGCATATTAGATTAGATTATAAGGTATTTTCAATGATACACTGCATATTACTTTATATTATAAGGTATTTTCAATGATACACTGCATATTACGTTATATTATAAGGTATTTTGAACGATACACTGCATATTAGATTATATTATAAGGTATTTTCAATGATACACTGCATATTACGTTATATTACAAGGCATTTTCAATGATAGACTGCAAATATTACGTTATATTATAAGGTATTTTGAACGATACACTGCATATTGCGTTATATTATAAGGTATTTTCAATGATACACTGCGTATTACGTTATATTATAAGGTATTGGCAATGATAGACTGCATATTGCGTTATATTATAAGGTATTTTGAACGATACACTGCATATTAGATTATATTATAAGGCATTTTCAATGATACACTGCATATTGCGTTATATTATAAGGTATTTTCAATGATACACTGCATAATACGTTATATTACAAGGCATTTTCAATGATAGACTGCAAATATTACGTTATATTATAAGGTATTTTGAACGATACACTGCATATTAGATTATATTATAAGGCATTTTCAATGATACACTGCATATTGCGTTATATTATAAGGTATTTTCAATGATACACTGCATATTACGTTATATCATAAGGTATTTTCAATGATACACTGCATATTACGTTATATTATAATGTATTTTCAATGATACACTGCATATTACTTTATATTATAAGGCATTTTCAATGATAGACTGCAAATATTACGTTATATTATAAGGTATTTTGAACGATACACTGCATATTAGATTAGATTATAAGGTATTTTCAATGATACACTGCATATTGCGTTATATTACAAGACATTTTCAATGATAGACTGCAAATATTACGTTATATTATAAGGTACTTTGAACGATACACTGCATATTAGATTAGATTATAAGGCATTTTCAATGATACACTGCATATTGCGTTATATTATAAGGTATTTTCAATGATACACTGCATATAATGTTATATTACAAGACATTTTCAATGATAGACTGCAAATATTACGTTATATTATAAGGTATTTTGAACGATACACTGCATATTACGTTATATTATAAGGTATTATCAATGATACACTGCATATTGCGTTATATTATAAGGTATTTCCAATGATACACTGCGTATTACGTTATATTACAACGTATTTTCAATAATACACTGCATATTACGTTATATTATAAGGTATTGTCAATGACAGACTGCATATTACGTTATGTTATAAGGTATTTTGAACGATACACTGCATATTAGATTATATTATAAGGTATTTTCAATGATACACTGCATATTACGTTATATTACAAGACATTTTCAATGACAGACTGCAAATATTACGTTATATTATAAGGTATTTTGAACGATACACTGCATATTAGATTAAATTATACGGTATTTTCAATGATACACTGCATATTACGTTACATTACAAGACATTTTCAATGATAGACTGCAAATATTACGTTATATTATAAGTTATTTTGAACGATACACTGCATTTTAGATTAGATTATAAGGTATTTTCAATGATACACTGCATATTGCGTTATATTATAAGGTATTTTCAATGATACACTGCATATTATGTTATATTACAAGACATTTTCAATGATAGACTGCAATTATTACGTTATATTATAAGGTATTTTGAATGATACACTGCATATTACGTTATATTATAAGGTATTGTCAATGATACACTGCATATTGCGTTATATTATAAGGTATTGTCAATGATAGACTGCATATTACGTTATATCATAAGGTATTTTCAATGATACACTGCATATTACTTCATATTATTAGTTATTTTCAATGATACACTGCATATTACGTTTTATTACAAGGCATTTTCAATGATAGACTGCAAATATTACGTTATATTATAAGGTATTTTGAACGATACACTGCATATTAGATTATATTATAAGGTATTTTCAATGATACACTGCATATTGCGTTATATTATAAGGTATTTTCAATGATACACTGCATATTACGTTATATTTCAAGCCATTTTCAATGATAGACTGCAAATATTACGTTATATTATAAGGTATTTTGAACTGCATATTAGATTATATTATAAGGTATTTTCAATGATACACTGCATATTGCGTTATATTATAAGGTATTGTCAATGATAGACTGCATATTAGATTAGATTATAAGGTATTTTCAATGATACACTGCATATTAGATTATATTATAAGGTATTTTCAATGATACACTGCATATTACGTTATATTACAAGACATTTTCAATGACAGACTGCAAATATTACGTTATATTATAAGGTATTTTGAACGATACACTGCATATTAGATTATATTATAAGGCATTTTCAATGATACACTGCATATTGCGTTATATTATAAGGTATTTTCAATGATACACTGCATATTACGTTATATTACAAGGCATTTTCAATGATAGACTGCAAATATTACGTTATATTATAAGGTATTTTGAACGATACACTGCATATTAGATTATATTATAAGGTATTTTCAATGATACACTGCATATTACGTTACATTACAAGACATTTTCAATGATAGACTGCAAATATTACGTTATATTATAAGGTATTTTGAACGATACACTGCATATTAGATTATATTATAGGGTATTTTCAATGATACACTGCATATTACGTTACATTACAAGACATTTTCAATGATAGACTGCAAATATTACGTTATATTATAAGGTACTTTGAACGATACACTGCATATTAGATTAGATTATAAGGTATTTTCAATGATACACTGCATATTGCGTTATATTATAAGGTATTTTCAATGATACACTGCATATTACGTTATATTACAAGACATTTTCAATGATAGACTGCAAATATTACGTTATATTATAAGGTATTTTGAACGATACACTGCATATTACGTTATATTATAAGGTATTGTCAATGATACACTGCATATTGCGTTATATTATAAGGTATTTTCAATGATACACTGCATATTATGTTATATTACAAGACATTTTCAATGATAGACTGCAATTATTACGTTATATTATAAGGTATTTTGAATGATACACTGCATATTACGTTATATTATAAGGTATTGTCAATGATACACTGCATATTGCGTTATATTATAAGGTATTGTCAATGATAGACTGCATATTACGTTATATCATAAGGTATTTTCAATGATACACTGCATATTACTTCATATTATTAGTTATTTTCAATGATACACTGCATATTACGTTTTATTACAAGGCATTTTCAATGATAGACTGCAAATATTACGTTATATTATAAGGTATTTTGAACGATACACTGCATATTAGATTATATTATAAGGTATTTTCAATGATACACTGCATATTACGTTACATTACAAGACATTTTCAATGATAGACTGCAAATATTACGTTATATTATAAGGTATTTTGAACGATACACTGCATTTTAGATTAGATTATAAGGTATCTGGGATATAGGAAGTTTATATTAATAGATGTTTTCCGATTCACGGTATGTTACAATCTGAATACAAATGTTTTTTACAAACGAACGTCAGTCGTTAATAACAAATCGATCGTCGGCTCGTAACGACGACCAGCAGCAGACGAACAGCTGATCACCGACGATCGATCGGTACCAACACATATAAATATCTAATACCTACAGTTCGGCCATTCCTGACCACAATGACCGTCCTCGGTCATCAATGGACCATCATCATCTACTTAAATAACAAATAAGTTATTTCCAGACTATTTCCACGATAAAATCACCTTGGCGAACAAAATTATGGTGGATCCGGAAGAATTGGTGGATTTGGTGATCGACGGAGTTCCGGATGCACAATTGAGAGACCAGGCACGCATGCAGCGTTTGGAAACGGCAGAGGACCTTCTCGAAACGTTTCGAAAGCTCTCCTTAAGAAGCGATCGTGAGCCTAAGGAGCAGAAACGGCCGGTTCCAGGGAAGTTTTCGTTTACGAGGGACTTCGGCGGTTCCGAGCGTACCTCCAGGGACTCCGCGCAGGAAAAGGTCGTGCGGTGTTTCAACTGCAACGAATCGGGACATTGGAAGAAGGACTGTACGAAACCAAGACGGGAATGGGGTTCTTGTTTCAGATGCGGGGAAAAGTCTCACCGGGCGAGAGATTGTCCGCAACAGACATCAAAAGATTGTCCGCAGCAGACATCACCAGCGCAGTTTCGACGACAACAACAGGCTTCTGCCTCGACGACGGCCTCGACTAAGCAACCGGGTACGACGACGCATTTGGTTCAACCTCATAGTACAGAAACCCCGTTCATCATACCGTTTACCTGCACAGCCCAGGATAATGGCGGAGCGACAACATACATTTCAACCGTAGCAATTGTTGACTCAGGTTCGCCTGTTAGTTTAATCAGAAGAGATACTTTACCGTCTGATTTTTATTTCGAACGACCGTTAAATAATACATTTTACGGTGTAAATTATTCACCAGTTAATGTCGTTGGCGCATTTAAAACTGAAATTTGTGTAAACGGCGCGCGTGTTCCCCTTACATTTTTTGTTGTACCGATAACAACTATGTCTCACTTTGCATTATTAGGCAGAGATTTTATTCGGTCGCCAACCATAGAGATAAAATTGGGAAGTTCAACGGAAATCAAAGTTAAGGAAAGAGAACCCGAGAACTCGGATACGGAAAATTTTGTTCAACAAATTCTTAAAATAGATTATATTGAAAACCCAATTTCCGCGTGTCACGAATTAAACGTTGATCCAGAAATAGATAGTAGCATTGTGAGGAAACTTGAAAAAATTTATTTTTGCAAAGATGTTCAGGTCGACGACAACGAGCAACATCCGAATACTGTTGAAGCAGTGATTTCATTAAAGACCGAGCATCCAATTTGTTTTCGGCCGCGTAGACTAGCGTTTGCAGACAAGGAAAAACTTCGTGTTATTCTTGACGACTTATTAAAAGAGGGCACCATTAGACCCAGTAATTCTCCTTATGCTAGTCCAATTGTCTTAGTCAGGAAAAAGAACGGAGAAATTCGCTTGTGCGTCGATTATCGCGAATTAAACAAACATACAATCAGAGACAACTTTCCTGTACCACTTATAGACGATTGTTTAGATCAACTTAGAGATAAAAAATATTTTACGAAATTAGATCTTAAAAATGGATTTCACCACGTGAAAGTCGCTGAAACTTCGATAAAATATACATCGTTCATTACACCCTTAGGTCAATACGAGTACCTCAAAATGCCATTTGGACTAACCAATGCACCTCGTATTTTTCAACGATTTTTAGACGAAATCTTTACCGATTTACTTAGGCAGAATAAATTGTTGCTTTATTTAGACGATTTTTTGGTGGCCACGGAAACGGTTGACGAACATTTAGATATTTTGCGAGAAATATTTTGTTTAGCGAGAAACTTTAATTTACGATTTAGGTTAGATAAATGCTCATTCTTTTATCGCGAAATAACTTATTTGGGATACTGTATTTCGGATAATGGTATTGCTCCAGCGAAGGAAAATATCGAATCAGTAGTCAATTATCCAATGCCGAGGAATACCAAAGAAGTGCAACGCTTTATAGGCCTAGCAAGTTATTTTCGGCGATTTATAAAAAATTTCTCACTTATCGCGAGACCCTTATATGATTTATTACGCAAAAATGTGATATTTCACCTTGGTTCAGAACAAATTCAGGCGTTTGAAACGTTGAAGCAGCGTCTAACAAACGATCCCGTTTTGGCAATCTACTCTCCAAAATTAGATACAGAGCTTCACTGCGACGCTAGTAGCAGTGGATTTGGGGCAATTTTGCTACAAAAACAGACAAATAAAATTTTTCGACCAGTTTTTTATTTTAGTAAAAGAACGACTGCTCAAGAAGAGAAGTATCATAGTTTCGAACTTGAATGTTTAGCAGCAGTGTACGCGATTAAAAGATTTCACATTTATTTATCGGGCATTAAGTTTAAAATAATCACAGATTGCGACAGTTTTAGATTAACGCTTAACAAGCAGAACATTAACCCACGAATATCCCGTTGGGCAATGTTTTTACAAAATTACGACTATACTATTGAACATCGTAGTGGGAGTAAAATGTCACATGTAGACGCATTAAGTCGGTACAACACAATCTTGATTCTAGAAGCTAATACTTTAGAGGAAGTATTAGCGATTAAACAACACCAAGATCTTACGATTCGAGAAATCAAGAATAGATTAGAGAAAAGCGAGGAGAAATATTATGAATTACGGGACGGTTTAGTGTATAGAAAAGTCAGTAACAACAGATTATTATTTTACGTACCTGCGTGCTTAGTAGATAACGTTATCAAAACTAGCCACGATGATTTAGGGCATTTAGGTTATGAAAAAGTGTTAGACAACATTAGTCAGGTATATTGGTTCCCACAAATGCGTATAAAAATTAGAGAGTACATTAGTAATTGTTTGAAATGTATTGAATTTTCACCAATCAGCGGTAAACAGGAGGGATTTCTACACAGTTTGGACAAAGGCGACTTACCTTTTCAAACAATTCATGTGGATCATTACGGTCCATTGGAAAAGTGTAGGAATGGTTATAAATTTATTTTGGCGGTAGTAGATGGATTTACTAAATTCATAAGGTTGTATCCTTGTAAAACAACAAAATCGGAGGAAATAGTGAAAAACTTAGCAGAATATTTTAGAGCGTATAGTAAACCGAGACGGCTAATTAGTGACCGAGGTTCGTCATTTACATCAAATTTATTTAAAGAATTTTTAGCAAACAACGAGATAGAACAGGTACTGATCGCGATAGGAACTCCACGTGCGAACGGTCAGATTGAGCGATTTAATAGAATAATAGCACCAATGTTGGCAAAATTAACAAACACTCCGGGAAAATGGGACCAAGTTGTTGACAAAGTAGAATATGGAATAAATAACACTGTTTGTCGGTCAACAGGTAAAAGCCCATCCCAATTATTGTTTGGAATGAACCAAAAAGGTATTGTATCGGACAAAGTTCGAGAAGCGTTAGGAATTTTAAACAGTGACAGAAGAGACATTCTAACAACACGAAGGGAAGCAGCTGAAAAAATTATTAAAGTCCAACAATCAAATGAACGTTTATATGATAAAAAACACAAAAAACCTACTGAGTATCAGGTTGGCGATTACGTGGTAATTCGCAACATAGATACTACACCAGGAATAAATAAAAAATTGTTGCCTAAATTTAAGGGCCCGTTTGAAATTAAGAAGGTTTTAGACAGGGACAGGTATCTCATAACAGATGTAGAGGGGCACCAAGTGTCACGTGTGCCATTTACGGGAGTAGTTGGCCCCGATCAGATGAAATTCTGGATCAGGTCGGGAAACGAAAAAGAGAACAATACCTAATAGAAAATAAGTTTGAATTGTGTTATTGCGTTATATTTGCGTAAGCTAAGTTTGAATTGTATTATTGTGTTATTTATTGTGTGAATTATGTATTGTTTAGTTGTTGTAAACTTATTTGTTATTTAAGTAGATGATGATGGTCCATTGATGACCGAGGACGGTCATTGTGGTCAGGAATGGCCGAACTGTAGGTATTAGATATTTATATGTGTTGGTACCGATCGATCGTCGGTGATCAGCTGTTCGTCTGCTGCTGGTCGTCGTTACGAGCCGACGATCGATTTGTTATTAACGACTGACGTTCGTTTGTAAAAAACATTTGTATTCAGATTGTAACATACCGTGAATCGGAAAACATCTATTAATATAAACTTCCTATATAATATAAACTTCCTATAAATTTCAGAAGTGGGATACCTTATAATACCTACAAACACGAAGTTTTTCCTTGTCTGCAAACGCTAGTCTACGCGGCCGAAAACAAATTGGATGCTCGGTCTTTAATGAAATCACTGCTTCAACAGTATTCGGATGTTGCTCGTTGTCGTCGACCTGAACATCTTTGCAAAAATAAATTTTTTCAAGTTTCCTCACAATGCTACTATCTATTTCTGGATCAACGTTTAATTCGTGACACGCGGAAATTGGGTTTTCAATATAATCTATTTTAAGAATTTGTTGAACAAAATTTTCCGTATCCGAGTTCTCGGGTTCTCTTTCCTTAACTTTGATTTCCGTTGAACTTCCCAATTTTATCTCTATGGTTGGCGACCGAATAAAATCTCTGCCTAATAATGCAAAGTGAGACATAGTTGTTATCGGTACAACAAAAAATGTAAGGGGAACACGCGCTCTTACCTATATTATACCTATATTTCAATGATACACAGCATATTACGTTATATTATAAGGTATTTTCAATTGTACACTGCGTATTACGTTATATTATAACGTATTTTCAATGATACACTGCATATTACGTTATATTATAAGGTATTTTCAATGATACTCAGCATATTACGTTATATTATAAGGTATTTTCAACGATACACTGCATATTACGTTATATTACAAGACATTTTCAATGACAGACTGCAAATATTAGGTTACTTTATAATTATTTTGAACGATACACTGCATATTAGATTATATTATAAGGCATTTTCAATGATACACTGCATATTGCGTTATATTATAAGGTATTTTCAATGATACACTGCGTATTACGTTATATTATAAGGTATTGGCAATGATAGACTGCATATTGCGTTATATTATAAGGTATTTTCAATGATACACTGCATATTACGTTATATTATAAGGCATTTTCAATGATACACTGCATATTGCGTTATATTATAAGGTATTTTCAATTATACACTGCGTATTACGTTATATTATAAGGTATTGGCAATGATAGACTGCATATTACGTTATATTATAAGGTATTTTCAATGATACACTGCATATTACGTTATATCATAAGGTATTTTCAATGATACACTGCATATTACGTTATATTCTAAGGTATTTTAAACGATACACTGCATATTACTTTAGATTATAAGGTATTTTCAATGATACACTGCATATTACGTTATATTACAAGGTATTTTCAATGATAGACTGCAAATATTACGTTATATTATAAGGTATTTTGAACGATACACTGCATATTAGATTATATTATAAGGTATTTTCAATGATACACTGCATATTACGTTACATTACAAGATATTTTCAATGATAGACTGCAAATATTACGTTATATTATAAGGTATTTTGAACGATACACTGCATATTACGTTATATTATAAGGTATTGTCAATGATACACTGCGTATTACGTTATATTACAACGTATTTTCAATAATACACTGCATATTACGTTATATTATTAGGTATTTTGAACGATACACTGCATATTAGATTATATTATAAGGTATTTTCAATGATACACTGCCTATTGCGTTATAGTATAAGGTATTTTCAATGATATACTGCGTATTACGTTATATTATAATGTATTTTCAATGATACACTGCGTATTACGTTATATTATAAGGTATTTTCAATAATTCACTGCATATTACGTTATATTATAAGGTATTTTCAATGTTACACTGCATATTACGTTATATCATAAGGTATTTTCAATGATACACTGCATATTACGTTACATTACAAGACATTTTCAATGATAGACTGCAAATATTACGTTATATTATAAGGTATTTTGAACGATACACTGCATATTAGATTATATTATAAGGTATTTTCAATGATACACTGCATATTGCGTTATATTATAAGGTATTGTCAATGATAGACTGCATATTAGATTAGATTATAAGGTATTTTCAATGATACACTGCATATTAGATTATATTATAAGGTATTTTCAATGATACACTGCATATTACGTTATATTACAAGACATTTTCAATGACAGACTGCAAATATTACGTTATATTATAAGGTATTTTGAACGATACACTGCATATTAGATTATATTATAAGGCATTTTCAATGATACACTGCATATTGCGTTATATTATAAGGTATTTTCAATGATACACTGCATATTACGTTATATTACAAGGCATTTTCAATGATAGACTGCAAATATTACGTTATATTATAAGGTATTTTGAACGATACACTGCATATTAGATTATATTATAAGGTATTTTCAATGATACACTGCATATTACGTTACATTACAAGACATTTTCAATGATAGACTGCAAATATTACGTTATATTATAAGGTATTTTGAACGATACACTGCATATTAGATTATATTATAAGGTATTTTCAATGATACACTGCATATTACGTTACATTACAAGACATTTTCAATAATAGACTGCAAATATTACGTTATATTATAAGGTATTTTGAACGATACACTGCATATTAGATTAGATTATAAGGTATTTTCAATGATACACTGCATATTGCGTTATATTATAAGGTATTTTCAATGATACACTGCATATAATGTTATATTACAAGACATTTTCAATGATAGACTGCAAATATTACGTTATATTATAAGGTATTTTGAACGATACACTGCATATTACGTTATATTATAAGGTATTGTCAATGATACACTGCATATTGCGTTATATTATAAGGTATTTCCAATGATACACTGCATATTACGTTATATTACAACGTATTTTCAATAATACAATGCTTATTACGTTATATTACAAGACATTTTCAATGACAGACTGCAAATATTACGTTATATTATAAGGTATTTTGAACGATACACTGCATATTAGATTATATTATAAGGCATTTTCAATGATACACTGCATATTGCGTTATATTATAAGGTATTTTCAATGATACACTGCATATTACGTTATATTACAAGGCATTTTCAATGATAGACTGCAAATATTACGTTATATTATAAGGTATTTTGAACGATACACTGCATATTAGATTATATTATAAGGTATTTTCAATGATACACTGCATATTACGTTACATTACAAGACATTTTCAATGATAGACTGCAAATATTACGTTATATTATAAGGTATTTTGAACGATACACTGCATATTAGATTATATTATAGGGTATTTTCAATGATACACTGCATATTACGTTACATTACAAGACATTTTCAATGATAGACTGCAAATATTACGTTATATTATAAGGTACTTTGAACGATACACTGCATATTAGATTAGATTATAAGGTATTTTCAATGATACACTGCATATTGCGTTATATTATAAGGTATTTTCAATGATACACTGCATATAATGTTATATTACAAGACATTTTCAATGATAGACTGCAAATATTACGTTATATTATAAGGTATTTTGAACGATACACTGCATATTACGTTATATTATAAGGTATTGTCAATGATACACTGCATATTGCGTTATATTATAAGGTATTTCCAATGATACACTGCTTATTACGTTATATTACAACGTATTTTCAATAATACACTGCATATTAAGTTATATTATAAGGTATTGTCAATGACAGACTGCATATTACGTTATGTTATAAGGTATTTTGAACGATACACTGCATATTAGATTATATTATAAGGTATTTTCAATGATACACTGCATATTACGTTATATTACAAGACATTTTCAATGACAGACTGCAAATATTACGGTATATTATAAGGTATTTTGAACGATACACTGCATATTAGATTAAATTATAGGGTATTTTCAATGATACACTGCATATTACGTTACATTACAAGACATTTTCAATGATACACTGCATATTACGTTATATTATAAGGTATTTTGAACGATACACTGCATTTTAGATTAGATTATAAGGTATTTTCAACGATACACTGCATATTACGTTATATTACAAGACATTTTCAATGACAGACTGCAAATATTAGGTTACTTTATAATTATTTTGAACGATACACTGCATATTAGATTATATTATAAGGCATTTTCAATGATACACTGCATATTGCGTTATATTATAAGGTATTTTCAATGATACACTGCGTATTACGTTATATTATAAGGTATTGGCAATGATAGACTGCATATTGCGTTATATTATAAGGTATTTTCAATGATACACTGCATATTACGTTATATCATAAGGTATTTTCAATGATACACTGCATATTACGTTATATTCTAAGGTATTTTAAACGATACACTGCATATTACTTTAGATTATAAGGTATTTTCAATGATAGACTGCATATTACGTTATATTACAAGGTATTTTCAATGATAGACTGCAAATATTACGTTATATTCTAAGGTATTTTGAACGATACACTGCATATTAGATTATATTATAAGGTATTTTCAATGATACACTGCATATTACGTTACATTACAAGATATTTTCAATGATAGACTGCAAATATTACGTTATATTATAAGGTATTTTGAACGATACACTGCATATTACGTTATATTATAAGGTATTGTCAATGATACACTGCGTATTACGTTATATTACAACGTATTTTCAATAATACACTGCATATTACGTTATATTATTAGGTATTTTGAACGATTAACTGCATATTAGATTATATTATAAGGTATTTTCAATGATACACTGCCTATTGCGTTATAGTATAAGGTATTTTCAATGATATACTGCGTATTACGTTATATTATAATGTATTTTCAATGATACACTGCGTATTACGTTATATTATAAGGTATTTTCAATAATTCACTGCATATTACGTTATATTATAAGGTATTTTCAATGTTACACTGCATATTACGTTATATCATAAGGTATTTTCAATGATACACTGCATATTACGTTACATTACAAGACATTTTCAATGATAGACTGCAAATATTACGTTATATTATAAGGTATTTTGAACGATACACTGCATTTTAGATTAGATTATAAGGTATTTTCAATGATACACTGCATATTGCGTTATATTATAAGGTATTGTCAATGATAGACTGCATATTACGTTATATCATAAGGTATTTTCAATGATACACTGCATATTACTTCATATTATTAGTTATTTTCAATGATACACTGCATATTACGTTATATTACAAGGCATTTTCAATGATAGACTGCAAATATTACGTTATATCATAAGGTATTTTGAACGATACACTGCATATTAGATTATATTATAAGGTATTTTCAATGATACACTGCATATTACGTTACATTACAAGATATTTTCAATGATAGACTGCAAATATTACGTTATATTATAAGGTATTTTGAACGATACACTGCATATTACGTTATATTATAAGGTATTGTCAATGATACACTGCGTATTACGTTATATTACAACGTATTTTCAATAATACACTGCATATTACGTTATATTATTAGGTATTTTGAACGATACACTGCATATTAGATTATATTATAAGGTATTGTCAATGATAGACTGCATATTACGTTATATCATAAGGTATTTTCAATGATACACTGCATATTACTTCATATTATTAGTTATTTTCAATGATACACTGCATATTACGTTATATTACAAGGCATTTTCAATGATAGACTGCAAATATTACGTTATATTATAAGGTATTTTGAACGATACACAGCATATTAGATTAGATTATAAGGTATTTTCAATGATACACTGCATATTGCGTTATATTATAAGGTATTGTCAATGATAGACTGCATATTAGATTAGATTATAAGGTATTTTCAATGATACACTGCATATTAGATTATATTATAAGGTATTTTCAATGATACACTGCATATTACGTTACATTACAAGGCATTTTCAATGATAGACTGCAAATATTACGTTATATTATAAGGTATTTTGAACGATACACTGCATATTAGATTATATTATAAGGTATTTTCAATGATACACTGCATATTACGTTACATTACAAGATATTTTCAATGATAGACTGCAAATATTACGTTATATTATAAGGTATTTTGAACGATACACTGCATTTTAGATTAGATTATAAGGTATTTTCAATGATATACTGCATATTACGTTATATCATAAGGTATTTTCAATGATACACTGCATAATACGTTACATTACAAGACATTTTCAATGATAGACTGCAAATATTACGTTATATTATAAGGTATTTTGAACGATACACTGCATTTTAGATTAGATTATAAGGTATTTTCAATGATACACTGCATATTGCGTTATATTATAAGGTATTTTCAATGATACACTGCATATTATGTTATATTACAAGACATTTTCAATGATAGACTGCAATTATTACGTTATATTATAAGGTATTTTGAATGATACACTGCATATTACGTTATATTATAAGGTATTGTCAATGATACACTGCATATTGCGTTATATTATAAGGTATTGTCAATGATAGACTGCATATTACGTTATATCATAAGGTATTTTCAATGATACACTGCATATTACTTCATATTATTAGTTATTTTCAATGATACACTGCATATTACGTTATAGTACAAGGCATTTTCAATGATAGACTGCAAATATTACGTTATATTATAAGGTATTTTGAACGATACACTGCATATTAGATTATATTATAAGGTATTTTCAATGATACACTGCATATTACGTTACATTACAAGATATTTTCAATGATAGACTGCAAATATTACGTTATATTATAAGGTATTTTGAACGATACACTGCATATTACGTTATATTATAAGGTATTGTCAATGATACACTGCATATTACGTTATATTACAAGACATTTTCAATGACAGACTGCAAATATTACGTTATATTATAAGGTATTTTGAACGATACACTGCATATTAGATTATATTATAAGGTATTGTCAATGATAGACTGCATATTACGTTATATCATAAGGTATTTTCAATGATACACTGCATATTACTTCATATTATTAGTTATTTTCAATGATACACTGCATATTGCGTTATATTATAAGGTATTGTCAATGATAGACTGCATATTACGTTATATCATAAGGTATTTTCAATGATACACTGCATATTACTTCATATTATTAGTTATTTTCAATGATACACTGCATATTACGTTATATTACAAGGCATTTTCAATGATAGACTGCAAATATTACGTTATATTATAAGGTATTTTGAACGATACACTGCATATTAGATTATATTATAAGGTATTTTCAATGATACACTGCATATTACGTTACATTACAAGATATTTTCAATGATAGACTGCAAATATTACGTTATATTATAAGGTATTTTGAACGATACACTGCATATTACGTTATATTATAAGGTATTGTCAATGATACACTGCGTGTTACGTTATATTACAACGTATTTTCAATAATACACTGCATATTACGTTATATTATTAGGTATTTTGAACGATACACTGCATATTAGATTATATTATAAGGTATTTTCAATGATACACTGCCTATTGCGTTATAGTATAAGGTATTTTCAATGATATACTGCGTATTACGTTATATTATAATGTATTTTCAATGATACACTGCGTATTACGTTATATTATAAGGTATTTTCAATAATTCACTGCATATTACGTTATATTATAAGGTATTTTCAATGATACACTGCATATTACGTTATATCATAAGGTATTTTCAATGATACACTGCATATTACGTTACATTACAAGACATTTTCAATGATAGACTGCAAATATTACGTTATATTATAAGGTATTTTGAACGATACACTGCATTTTAGATTAGATTATAAGGTATTTTCAATGATACACTGCATATTGCGTTATATTATAAGGTATTTTCAATGATACACTGCATATTATGTTATATTACAAGACATTTTCAATGATAGACTGCAATTATTACGTTATATTATAAGGTATTTTGAATGATACACTGCATATTACTTTATATTATAAGGTATTGTCAATGATACACTGCATATTGCGTTATATTATAAGGTATTGTCAATGATAGACTGCATATTACGTTATATCATAAGGTATTTTCAATGATACACTGCATATTACTTCATATTATTAGTTATTTTCAATGATACACTGCATATTACGTTATATTACAAGGCATTTTCAATGATAGACTGCAAATATTACGTTATATTATAAGGTATTTTGAACGATACACTGCATATTAGATTATATTATAAGGTATTTTCAATGATACACTGCATATTACGTTACATTACAAGATATTTTCAATGATAGACTGCAAATATTACGTTATATTATAAGGTATTTTGAACGATACACTGCATATTACGTTATATTATAAGGTATTTTCAATGATACACTGCGTATTACGTTATATTACAACGTATTTTCAATAATACACTGCATATTACGTTATATTATAAGGTATTTTGAACGATACACTGCATATTAGATTATATTATAAGGTATTGTCAATGATAGACTGCATATTACGTTATATCATAAGGTATTTTCAATGATAC
Source organism: Lasioglossum lativentre (assembly GCA_916610255.1). NCBI lineage: Eukaryota > Metazoa > Arthropoda > Insecta > Hymenoptera > Halictidae > Lasioglossum > Lasioglossum lativentre. Next base: position 702,207 of record CAKAJI010000032.1, read on the forward strand.
ACTGCATATTACGTCATATTATTAGTTATTTTCAATGATACACTGCATATTGCGTTATATTATAAGGTATTGTCAATGATAGACTGCATATTACGTTATATCATAAGGTATTTTCAATGATACACTGCATATTACTTCATATTATTAGTTATTTTCAATGATACACTGCATATTACGTTATATTACAAGGCATTTTCAATGATAGACTGCAAATATTACGTTATATTATAAGGTATTTTGAACGATACACTGCATATTAGATTATATTATAAGGTATTTTCAATGATACACTGCATATTACGTTACATTACAAGATATTTTCAATGATAGACTGCAAATATTACGTTATATTATAAGGTATTTTGAACGATACACTGCATATTACGTTATATTATAAGGTATTGTCAATGATACACTGCGTGTTACGTTATATTACAACGTATTTTCAATAATACACTGCATATTACGTTATATTATTAGGTATTTTGAACGATACACTGCATATTAGATTATATTACAAGGTATTTTCAATGATACACTGCCTATTGCGTTATAGTATAAGGTATTTTCAATGATATACTGCGTATTACGTTATATTATAATGTATTTTCAATGATACACTGCGTATTACGTTATATTATAAGGTATTTTCAATATTTCACTGCATATTACGTTATATTATAAGGTATTTTCAATGTTACACTGCATATTACGTTATATCATAAGGTATTTTCAATGATACACTGCATAATACGTTACATTACAAGACATTTTCAATGATAGACTGCAAATATTACGTTATATTATAAGGTATTTTGAACGATACACTGCATATTACGTTATATTATAAGGTATTGTCAATGATACACTGCGTGTTACGTTATATTACAACGTATTTTCAATAATACACTGCATATTACGTTATATTATTAGGTATTTTGAACGATACACTGCATATTAGATTATATTACAAGGTATTTTCAATGATACACTGCCTATTGCGTTATAGTATAAGGTATTTTCAATGATATACTGCGTATTACGTTATATTATAATGTATTTTCAATGATACACTGCGTATTACGTTATATTATAAGGTATTTTCAATAATTCACTGCATATTACGTTATATTATAAGGTATTTTCAATGTTACACTGCATATTACGTTATATCATAAGGTATTTTCAATGATACACTGCATAATACGTTACATTACAAGACATTTTCAATGATAGACTGCAAATATTACGTTATATTATAAGGTATTTTGAACGATACACTGCATTTTAGATTAGATTATAAGGTATTTTCAATGATACACTGCATATTGCGTTATATTATAAGGTATTTTCAATGATACACTGCATATTATGTTATATTACAAGACATTTTCAATGATAGACTGCAATTATTACGTTATATTATAAGGTATTTTGATTGATACACTGCATATTACGTTATATTATAAGGTATTGTCAATGATACACTGCATATTGCGTTATATTATAAGGTATTGTCAATGATAGACTGCATATTACGTTATATCATAAGGTATTTTCAATGATACACTGCATATTACTTCATATTATTAATTATTTTCAATGATACACTGCATATTACGTTATATTACAAGGCATTTTCAATGATAGACTGCAAATATTACGTTATATTATAAGGTATTTTGAACGATACACTGCATATTAGATTATATTATAAGGTATTTTCAATGATACACTGCATATTACGTTACATTACAAGATATTTTCAATGATAGACTGCAAATATTACGTTATATTATAAGGTATTTTGAACGATACACTGCATATTACGTTATATTATAAGGTATTGTCAATGATACACTGCATATTACGTTATATTACAAGACATTTTCAATGACAGACTGCAAATATTACGTTATATTATTAGGTATTTTGAACGATACACTGCATATTAGATTATATTATAAGGTATTGTCAATGATAGACTGCATATTACGTTATATCATAAGGTATTTTCAATGATACACTGCATTTACTTCATATTATTAGTTATTTTCAATGATACACTGCATATTGCGTTATATTATAAGGTATTGTCAATGATAGACTGCATATTACGTTATATCATAAGGTATTTTCAATGATACACTGCATATTACTTCATATTATTAGTTATTTTCAATGATACACTGCATATTACGTTATATTACAAGGCATTTTCAATGATAGACTGCAAATATTACGTTATATTATAAGGTATTTTGAACGATACACTGCATATTAGATTATATTATAAGGTATTTTCAATGATACACTGCATATTACGTTACATTACAAGACATTTTCAATGACAGACTGCAAATATTACGTTATATTATTAGGTATTTTGAACGATACACTGCATATTAGATTATATTATAAGGTATTGTCAATGATAGACTGCATATTACGTTATATCATAAGGTATTTTCAATGATACACTGCATATTACTTCATATTATTAGTTATTTTCAATGATACACTGCATATTGCGTTATATTATAAGGTATTGTCAATGATAGACTGCATATTACGTTATATCATAAGGTATTTTCAATGATACACTGCATATTACTTCATATTATTAGTTATTTTCAATGATACACTGCATATTACGTTATATTACAAGGCATTTTCAATGATAGACTGCAAATATTACGTTATATTATAAGGTATTTTGAACGATACACTGCATATTAGATTATATTATAAGGTATTTTCAATGATACACTGCATATTACGTTACATTACAAGATATTTTCAATGATAGACTGCAAATATTACGTTATATTATAAGGTATTTTGAACGATACACTGCATATTACGTTATATTATAAGGTATTGTCAATGATACACTGCGTGTTACGTTATATTACAACGTATTTTCAATAATACACTGCATATTACGTTATATTATTAGGTATTTTGAACGATACACTGCATATTAGATTATATTATAAGGTATTTTCAATGATACACTGCCTATTGCGTTATAGTATAAGGTATTTTCAATGATATACTGCGTATTACGTTATATTATAATGTATTTTCAAAGATACACTGCGTATTACGTTATATTATAAGGTATTTTCAATAATTCACTGCATATTACGTTATATTATAAGGTATTTTCAATGATACACTGCATATTACGTTATATCATAAGGTATTTTCAATGATACACTGCATATTACGTTACATTACAAGACATTTTCAATGATAGACTGCAAATATTACGTTATATTATAAGGTATTTTGAACGATACACTGCATTTTAGATTAGATTATAAGGTATTTTCAATGATACACTGCATATTGCGTTATATTATAAGGTATTTTCAATGATACACTGCATATTATGTTATATTACAAGACATTTTCAATGATAGACTGCAATTATTACGTTATATTATAAGGTATTTTGAATGATACACTGCATATTACGTTATATTATAAGGTATTGTCAATGATACACTGCATATTACGTTATATTATAAGGTATTGTCAATGATAGACTGCATATTACGTTATATCATAAGGTATTTTCAATGATACACTGCATATTACTTCATATTATTAGTTATTTTCAATGATACACTGCATATTACGTTATATTACAAGGCATTTTCAATGATAGACTGCAAATATTACGTTATATTATAAGGTATTTTGAACGATACACTGCATATTAGATTATATTATAAGGTATTTTCAATGATACACTGCATATTACGTTACATTACAAGATATTTTCAATGATAGACTGCAAATATTACGTTATATTATAAGGTATTTTGAACGATACACTGCATATTACGTTATATTATAAGGTATTGTCAATGATACACTGCGTATTACGTTATATTACAACGTATTTTCAATAATACACTGCATATTACGTTATATTATTAGGTATTTTGAACGATACACTGCATATTAGATTATATTATAAGGTATTTTCAATGATAGACTGCATATTACGTTATATCATAAGGTATTTTCAATGATACACTGCATATTACTTCATATTATTAGTTATTTTCAATGATACACTGCATATTGCGTTATATTATAAGGTATTGTCAATGATAGACTGCATATTACGTTATATCATAAGGTATTTTCAATGATACACTGCATATTACTTCATATTATTAGTTATTTTCAATGATACACTGCATATTACGTTATATTACAAGGCATTTTCAATGATAGACTGCAAATATTACGTTATATTATAAGGTATTTTGAACGATACACTGCATATTAGATTATATTATAAGGTATTTTCAATGATACACTGCATATTACGTTACATTACAAGATATTTTCAATGATAGACTGCAAATATTACGTTATATTATAAGGTATTTTGAACGATACACTGCATATTACGTTATATTATAAGGTATTGTCAATGATACACTGCGTGTTACGTTATATTACAACGTATTTTCAATAATACACTGCATATTACGTTATATTATTAGGTATTTTGAACGATACACTGCATATTAGATTATATTATAAGGTATTTTCAATGATACACTGCATATTACGTTACATTACAAGATATTTTCAATGATAGACTGCAAATATTACGTTATATTATAAGGTATTTTGAACGATACACTGCATATTACGTTATATTATAAGGTATTGTCAATGATACACTGCGTGTTACGTTATATTACAACGTATTTTCAATAATTCACTGCATATTACGTTATATTATAAGGTATTTTCAATGTTACACTGCATATTACGTTATATCATAAGGTATTTTCAATGATACACTGCATATTACGTTACATTACAAGACATTTTCAATGATAGACTGCAAATATTACGTTATATTATAAGGTATTTTGAACGATACACTGCATTTTAGATTAGATTATAAGGTATTTTCAATGATACACTGCATATTGCGTTATATTATAAGGTATTTTCAATGATACACTGCATATTACGTTATATTACAAGACATTTTCAATGATAGACTGCAATTATTACGTTATATTATAAGGTATTTTCAATGATACACTGCATATTACGTTATATTATAAGGTATTGTCAATGATACACTGCATATTGCGTTATATTATAAGGTATTGTCAATGATAGACTGCATATTACGTTATATCATAAGGTATTTTCAATGATACACTGCATATTACTTCATATTATTAGTTATTTTCAATGATACACTGCATATTACGTTATATTACAAGGCATTTTCAATGATAGACTGCAAATATTACGTTATATTATAAGGTATTTTGAACGATACACTGCATATTAGATTATATTATAAGGTATTTTCAATGATACACTGCATATTACGTTACATTACAAGATATTTTCAATGATAGACTGCAAATATTACGTTATATTATAAGGTATTTTGAACGATACACTGCATATTACGTTATATTATAAGGTATTTTCAATGATACACTGCGTATTACGTTATATTACAACGTATTTTCAATAATACACTGCATAGTACGTTATATTATTAGGTATTTTGAACGATACACTGCATATTAGATTATATTATAAGGTATTGTCAATGATAGACTGCATATTACGTTATATCATAAGGTATTTTCAATGATACACTGCATATTACTTCATATTATTAGTTATTTTCAATGATACACTGCATATTGCGTTATATTATAAGGTATTGTCAATGATAGACTGCATATTACGTTATTTCATAAGGTATTTTCAATGATACACTGCATATTACTTCATATTATTAGTTATTTTCAATGATACACTGCATATTACGTTATATTACAAGGCATTTTCAATGATAGACTGCAAATATTACGTTATATTATAAGGTATTTTGAACGATACACTGCATATTAGATTATATTATAAGGTATTTTCAATGATACACTGCATATTACGTTACATTACAAGATATTTTCAATGATAGACTGCAAATATTACGTTATATTATAAGGTATTTTGAACGATACACTGCATATTACGTTATATTATAAGGTATTGTCAATGATACACTGCGTGTTACGTTATATTACAACGTATTTTCAATAATACACTGCATATTACGTTATATTATTAGGTATTTTGAACGATACACTGCATATTAGATTATATTACAAGGTATTTTCAATGATACACTGCCTATTGCGTTATAGTATAAGGTATTTTCAATGATATACTGCGTATTACGTTATATTATAATGTATTTTCAATGATACACTGCGTATTACGTTATATTATAAGGTATTTTCAATAATTCACTGCATATTACGTTATATTATAAGGTATTTTCAATGTTACACTGCATATTACGTTATATCATAAGGTATTTTCAATGATACACTGCATAATACGTTACATTACAAGACATTTTCAATGATAGACTGCAAATATTACGTTATATTATAAGGTATTTTGAACGATACACTGCATTTTAGATTAGATTATAAGGTATTTTCAATGATACACTGCATATTGCGTTATATTATAAGGTATTTTCAATGATACACTGCATATTATGTTATATTACAAGACATTTTCAATGATAGACTGCAATTATTACGTTATATTATATGGTATTTTGAATGATACACTGCATATTACGTTATATTATAAGGTATTGTCAATGATACACTGCATATTGCGTTATATTATAAGGTATTGTCAATGATAGACTGCATATTACGTTATATCATAAGGTATTTTCAATGATACACTGCATATTACTTCATATTATTAGTTATTTTCAATGATACACTGCATATTACGTTATATTACAAGGCATTTTCAATGATAGACTGCAAATATTACGTTATATTATAAGGTATTTTGAACGATACACTGCATATTAGATTATATTATAAGGTATTTTCAATGATACACTGCATATTACGTTACATTACAAGATATTTTCAATGATAGACTGCAAATATTACGTTATATTATAAGGTATTTTGAACGATACACTGCATATTACGTTATATTATAAGGTATTGTCAATGATACACTGCGTATTACGTTATATTACAACGTATTTTCAATAATACACTGCATATTACGTTATATTATTAGGTATTTTGAACGATACACTGCATATTAGATTATATTATAAGGTATTGTCAATGATAGACTGCATATTACGTTATATCATAAGGTATTTTCAATGATACACTGCATATTACTTCATATTATTAGTTATTTTCAATGATACACTGCATATTGCGTTATATTATAAGGTATTGTCAATGATAGACTGCATATTACGTTATATCATAAGGTATTTTCAATGATACACTGCATATTACTTCATATTATTAGTTATTTTCAATGATACACTGCATATTACGTTATATTACAAGGCATTTTCAATGATAGACTGCAAATATTACGTTATATTATAAGGTATTTTGAACGATACACTGCATATTAGATTATATTATAAGGTATTTTCAATGATACACTGCATATTACGTTACATTACAAGATATTTTCAATGATAGACTGCAAATATTACGTTATATTATAAGGTATTTTGAACGATACACTGCATATTACGTTATATTATAAGGTATTGTCAATGATACACTGCGTGTTACGTTATATTACAACGTATTTTCAATAATACACTGCATATTACGTTATATTATTAGGTATTTTGAACGATACACTGCATATTAGATTATATTATAAGGTATTTTCAATGATACACTGCATATTACGTTACATTACAAGATATTTTCAATGATAGACTGCAAATATTACGTTATATTATAAGGTATTTTGAACGATACACTGCATATTACGTTATATTATAAGGTATTGTCAATGATACACTGCATATTACGTTATATTACAAGACATTTTCAATGACAGACTGCAAATATTACGTTATATTATTAGGTATTTTGAACGATACACTGCATATTAGATTATATTATAAGGTATTGTCAATGATAGACTGCATATTACGTTATATCATAAGGTATTTTCAATGATACACTGCATTTACTTCATATTATTAGTTATTTTCAATGATACACTGCATATTGCGTTATATTATAAGGTATTGTCAATGATAGACTGCATATTACGTTATATCATAAGGTATTTTCAATGATACACTGCATATTACTTCATATTATTAGTTATTTTCAATGATACACTGCATATTACGTTATATTACAAGGCATTTTCAATGATAGACTGCAAATATTACGTTATATTATAAGGTATTTTGAACGATACACTGCATATTAGATTATATTATAAGGTATTTTCAATGATACACTGCATATTACGTTACATTACAAGACATTTTCAATGACAGACTGCAAATATTACGTTATATTATTAGGTATTTTGAACGATACACTGCATATTAGATTATATTATAAGGTATTGTCAATGATAGACTGCATATTACGTTATATCATAAGGTATTTTCAATGATACACTGCATATTACTTCATATTATTAGTTATTTTCAATGATACACTGCATATTGCGTTATATTATAAGGTATTGTCAATGATAGACTGCATATTACGTTATATCATAAGGTATTTTCAATGATACACTGCATATTACTTCATATTATTAGTTATTTTCAATGATACACTGCATATTACGTTATATTACAAGGCATTTTCAATGATAGACTGCAAATATTACGTTATATTATAAGGTATTTTGAACGATACACTGCATATTAGATTATATTATAAGGTATTTTCAATGATACACTGCATATTACGTTACATTACAAGATATTTTCAATGATAGACTGCAAATATTACGTTATATTATAAGGTATTTTGAACGATACACTGCATATTACGTTATATTATAAGGTATTGTCAATGATACACTGCGTGTTACGTTATATTACAACGTATTTTCAATAATACACTGCATATTACGTTATATTATTAGGTATTTTGAACGATACACTGCATATTAGATTATATTATAAGGTATTTTCAATGATACACTGCCTATTGCGTTATAGTATAAGGTATTTTCAATGATATACTGCGTATTACGTTATATTATAATGTATTTTCAAAGATACACTGCGTATTACGTTATATTATAAGGTATTTTCAATAATTCACTGCATATTACGTTATATTATAAGGTATTTTCAATGATACACTGCATATTACGTTATATCATAAGGTATTTTCAATGATACACTGCATATTACGTTACATTACAAGACATTTTCAATGATAGACTGCAAATATTACGTTATATTATAAGGTATTTTGAACGATACACTGCATTTTAGATTAGATTATAAGGTATTTTCAATGATACACTGCATATTACGTTATATTATAAGGTATTTTCAATGATACACTGCATATTATGTTATATTACAAGACATTTTCAATGATAGACTGCAATTATTACGTTATATTATAAGGTATTTTGAATGATACACTGCATATTACGTTATATTATAAGGTATTGTCAATGATACACTGCATATTGCGTTATATTATAAGGTATTGTCAATGATAGACTGCATATTACGTTATATCATAAGGTATTTTCAATGATACACTGCATATTACTTCATATTATTAGTTATTTTCAATGATACACTGCATATTACGTTATATTACAAGGCATTTTCAATGATAGACTGCAAATATTACGTTATATTATAAGGTATTTTGAACGATACACTGCATATTAGATTATATTATAAGGTATTTTCAATGATACACTGCATATTACGTTACATTACAAGATATTTTCAATGATAGACTGCAAATATTACGTTATATTATAAGGTATTTTGAACGATACACTGCATATTACGTTATATTATAAGGTATTGTCAATGATACACTGCGTATTACGTTATATTACAACGTATTTTCAATAATACACTGCATATTACGTTATATTATTAGGTATTTTGAACGATACACTGCATATTAGATTATATTATAAGGTATTGTCAATGATAGACTGCATATTACGTTATATCATAAGGTATTTTCAATGATACACTGCATATTACTTCATATTATTAGTTATTTTCAATGATACACTGCATATTGCGTTATATTATAAGGTATTGTCAATGATAGACTGCATATTACGTTATATCATAAGGTATTTTCAATGATACACTGCATATTACTTCATATTATTAGTTATTTTCAATGATACACTGCATATTACGTTATATTACAAGGCATTTTCAATGATAGACTGCAAATATTACGTTATATTATAAGGTATTTTGAACGATACACTGCATATTAGATTATATTATAAGGTATTTTCAATGATACACTGCATATTACGTTAAATTACAAGATATTTTCAATGATAGACTGCAAATATTACGTTATATTATAAGGTATTTTGAACGATACACTGCATATTACGTTATATTATAAGGTATTGTCAATGATACACTGCGTGTTACGTTATATTACAACGTATTTTCAATAATACACTGCATATTACGTTATATTATTAGGTATTTTGAACGATACACTGCATATTAGATTATATTATAAGGTATTTTCAATGATACACTGCATATTACGTTACATTACAAGATATTTTCAATGATAGACTGCAAATATTACGTTATATTATAAGGTATTTTGAACGATACACTGCATATTACGTTATATTATAAGGTATTGTCAATGATACACTGCGTGTTACGTTATATTACAACGTATTTTCAATAATTCACTGCATATTACGTTATATTATAAGGTATTTTCAATGTTACACTGCATATTACGTTATATCATAAGGTATTTTCAATGATACACTGCATATTACGTTACATTACAAGACATTTTCAATGATAGACTGCAAATATTACGTTATATTATAAGGTATTTTGAACGATACACTGCATTTTAGATTAGATTATAAGGTATTTTCAATGATACACAGCATATTACGTAATATTATAAGGTATTTTCAATGATACACTGCATATTACGTTATATTACAAGGCATTTTCAATGATAGACTGCAATTATTACGTTATATTATAAGGTATTTTGAATGATACACTGCATATTACGTTATATTATAAGGTATTGTCAATGATACACTGCATATTGCGTTATATTATAAGGTATTGTCAATGATAGACTGCATATTACGTTATATCATAAGGTATTTTCAATGATACACTGCATATTACTTCATATTATTAGTTATTTTCAATGATACACTGCATATTACGTTATATTACAAGGCATTTTCAATGATAGACTGCAAATATTACGTTATATTATAAGGTATTTTGAACGATACACTGCATATTAGATTATATTATAAGGTATTTTCAATGATACACTGCATATTACGTTACATTACAAGATATTTTCAATGATAGACTGCAAATATTACGTTATATTATAAGGTATTTTGAACGATACACTGCATATTACGTTATATTACAAGGTATTTTCAATGATACACTGCGTATTACGTTATATTACAACGTATTTTCAATAATACACTGCATATTACGTTATATTATTAGGTATTTTGAACGATACACTGCATATTAGATTATATTATAAGGTATTGTCAATGATAGACTGCATATTACGTTATATCATAAGGTATTTTCAATGATACACTGCATATTACTTCATATTATTAGTTATTTTCAATGATACACTGCATATTGCGTTATATTATAAGGTATTGTCAATGATAGACTGCATATTACGTTATTTCATAAGGTATTTTCAATGATACACTGCATATTACTTCATATTATTAGTTATTTTCAATGATACACTGCATATTACGTTATATTACAAGGCATTTTCAATGATAGACTGCAAATATTACGTTATATTATAAGGTATTTTGAACGATACACTGCATATTAGATTATATTATAAGGTATTTTCAATGATACACTGCATATTACGTTACATTACAAGATATTTTCAATGATAGACTGCAAATATTACGTTATATTATAAGGTATTTTGAACGATACACTGCATATTACGTTATATTATAAGGTATTGTCAATGATACACTGCGTGTTACGTTATATTACAACGTATTTTCAATAATACACTGCATATTACGTTATATTATTAGGTATTTTGAACGATACACTGCATATTAGATTATATTACAAGGTATTTTCAATGATACACTGCCTATTGCGTTATAGTATAAGGTATTTTCAATGATATACTGCGTATTACGTTATATTATAATGTATTTTCAATGATACACTGCATATTACGTTATATTACAAGGTATTTTCAATAATTCACTGCATATTACGTTATATTATAAGGTATTTTCAATGTTACACTGCATATTACGTTATATCATAAGGTATTTTCAATGATACACTGCATAATACGTTACATTACAAGACATTTTCAATGATAGACTGCAAATATTACGTTATATTATAAGGTATTTTGAACGATACACTGCATTTTAGATTAGATTATAAGGTATTTTCAATGATACACTGCATATTGCGTTATATTATAAGGTATTTTCAATGATACACTGCATATTATGTTATATTACAAGACATTTTCAATGATAGACTGCAATTATTACGTTATATTATATGGTATTTTGAATGATACACTGCATATTACGTTATATTATAAGGTATTTTCAATGATACACTGCATATTACGTTATATTATAAGGTATTGTCAATGATAGACTGCATATTACGTTATATCATAAGGTATTTTCAATGATACACTGCATATTACTTCATATTATTAGTTATTTTCAATGATACACTGCATATTACGTTATATTACAAGGCATTTTCAATGATAGACTGCAAATATTACGTTATATTATAAGGTATTTTGAACGATACACTGCATATTAGATTATATTATAAGGTATTTTCAATGATACACTGCATATTACGGTACATTACAAGATATTTTCAATGATAGACTGCAAATATTACGTTATATTATAAGGTATTTTGAACGATACACTGCATATTACGTTATATTATAAGGTATTGTCAATGATACACTGCGTATTACGTTATATTACAACGTATTTTCAATAATACACTGCATATTACGTTATATTATTAGGTATTTTGAACGATACACTGCATATTAGATTATATTATAAGGTATTGTCAATGATAGACTGCATATTACGTTATATCATAAGGTATTTTCAATGATACACTGCATATTACTTCATATTATTAGTTATTTTCAATGATACACTGCATATTGCGTTATATTATAAGGTATTGTCAATGATAGACTGCATATTACGTTATATCATAAGGTATTTTCAATGATACACTGCATATTACTTCATATTATTAGTTATTTTCAATGATACACTGCATATTACGTTATATTACAAGGCATTTTCAATGATAGACTGCAAATATTACGTTATATTATAAGGTATTTTGAACGATACACTGCATATTAGATTATATTATAAGGTATTTTCAATGATACACTGCATATTACGTTACATTACAAGATATTTTCAATGATAGACTGCAAATATTACGTTATATTATAAGGTATTTTGAACGATACACTGCATATTACGTTATATTATAAGGTATTGTCAATGATACACTGCGTGTTACGTTATATTACAACGTATTTTCAATAATACACTGCATATTACGTTATATTATTAGGTATTTTGAACGATACACTGCATATTAGATTATATTATAAGGTATTTTCAATGATACACTGCATATTACGTTACATTACAAGATATTTTCAATGATAGACTGCAAATATTACGTTATATTATAAGGTATTTTGAACGATACACTGCATATTACGTTATATTATAAGGTATTGTCAATGATACACTGCGTGTTACGTTATATTACAAGGTATTTTCAATAATTCACTGCATATTACGTTATATTATAAGGTATTTTCAATGTTACACTGCATATTACGTTATATCATAAGGTATTTTCAATGATACACTGCATATTACGTTACATTACAAGACATTTTCAATGATAGACTGCAAATATTACGTTATATTATAAGGTATTTTGAACGATACACTGCATTTTAGATTAGATTATAAGGTATTTTCAATGATACACTGCATATTGCGTTATATTATAAGGTATTTTCAATGATACACTGCATATTATGTTATATTACAAGACATTTTCAATGATAGACTGCAATTATTACGTTATATTATAAGGTATTTTGAATGATACACTGCATATTACGTTATATTATAAGGTATTGTCAATGATACACTGCATATTGCGTTATATTATAAGGTATTGTCAATGATAGACTGCATATTACGTTATATCATAAGGTATTTTCAATGATACACTGCATATTACTTCATATTATTAGTTATTTTCAATGATACACTGCATATTACGTTATATTACAAGGCATTTTCAATGATAGACTGCAAATATTACGTTATATTATAAGGTATTTTGAACGATACACTGCATATTAGATTATATTATAAGGTATTTTCAATGATACACTGCATATTACGTTACATTACAAGATATTTTCAATGATAGACTGCAAATATTACGTTATATTATAAGGTATTTTGAACGATACACTGCATATTACGTTATATTATAAGGTATTGTCAATGATACACTGCGTATTACGTTATATTACAACGTATTTTCAATAATACACTGCATATTACGTTATATTATTAGGTATTTTGAACGATACACTGCATATTAGATTATATTATAAGGTATTGTCAATGATAGACTGCATATTACGTTATATCATAAGGTATTTTCAATGATACACTGCATATTACTTCATATTATTAGTTATTTTCAATGATACACTGCATATTGCGTTATATTATAAGGTATTGTCAATGATAGACTGCATATTACGTTATTTCATAAGGTATTTTCAATGATACACTGCATATTACTTCATATTATTAGTTATTTTCAATGATACACTGCATATTACGTTATATTACAAGGCATTTTCAATGTTAGACTGCAAATATTACGTTATATTATAAGGTATTTTGAACGATACACTGCATATTAGATTATATTATAAGGTATTTTCAATGATACACTGCATATTACGTTACATTACAAGATATTTTCAATGATAGACTGCAAATATTACGTTATATTATAAGGTATTTTGAACGATACACTGCATATTACGTTATATTATAAGGTATTGTCAATGATACACTGCGTGTTACGTTATATTACAACGTATTTTCAATAATACACTGCATATTACGTTATATTATTAGGTATTTTGAACGATACACTGCATATTAGATTATATTACAAGGTATTTTCAATGATACACTGCCTATTGCGTTATAGTATAAGGTATTTTCAATGATATACTGCGTATTACGTTATATTATAAGGTATTTTCAATGATACACTGCATATTACGTTATATTATAAGGTATTTTCAATAATTCACTGCATATTACGTTATATTATAAGGTATTTTCAATGTTACACTGCATATTACGTTATATCATAAGGTATTTTCAATGATACACTGCATAATACGTTACATTACAAGACATTTTCAATGATAGACTGCAAATATTACGTTATATTATAAGGTATTTTGAACGATACACTGCATTTTAGATTAGATTATAAGGTATTTTCAATGATACACTGCATATTGCGTTATATTATAAGGTATTTTCAATGATACACTGCATATTATGTTATATTACAAGACATTTTCAATGATAGACTGCAATTATTACGTTATATTATATGGTATTTTGAATGATACACTGCATATTACGTTATATTATAAGGTATTGTCAATGATACACTGCATATTGCGTTATATTATAAGGTATTGTCAATGATAGACTGCATATTACGTTATATCATAAGGTATTTTCAATGATACACTGCATATTACTTAATATTATTAGTTATTTTCAATGATACACTGCATATTACGTTATATTACAAGGCATTTTCAATGATAGACTGCAAATATTACGTTATATTATAAGGTATTTTGAACGATACACTGCATATTAGATTATATTATAAGGTATTTTCAATGATACACTGCATATTACGTTATATTACAAGATATTTTCAATGATAGACTGCAAATATTACGTTATATTATAAGGTATTTTGAACGATACACTGCATATTACGTTATATTATAAGGTATTTTCAATGATACACTGCATATTACGTTATATTACAAGACATTTTCAATGATAGACTGCAAATATTACGTTATATTATAAGGTATTTTGAACGATACACTGCATATTAGATTATATTATAAGGTATTGTCAATGATAGACTGCATATTACGTTATATCATAAGGTATTTTCAATGATACACTGCATATTACTTCATATTATTAGTTATTTTCAATGATACACTGCATATTGCGTTATATTATAAGGTATTGTCAATGATAGACTGCATATTACGTTATATCATAAGGTATTTTCAATGATACACTGCATATTACTTCATATTATTAGTTATTTTCAATGATACACTGCATATTACGTTATATTACAAGGCATTTTCAATGATAGACTGCAAATATTACGTTATATTATAAGGTATTTTGAACGATACACTGCATATTAGATTATATTATAAGGTATTTTCAATGATACACTGCATATTACGTTACATTACAAGATATTTTCAATGATAGACTGCAAATATTACGTTATATTATAAGGTATTTTGAACGATACACTGCATATTACGTTATATTATAAGGTATTGTCAATGATACACTGCGTGTTACGTTATATTACAACGTATTTTCAATAATACACTGCATATTACGTTATATTATTAGGTATTTTGAACGATACACTGCATATTAGATTATATTATAAGGTATTTTCAATGATACACTGCCTATTGCGTTATAGTATAAGGTATTTTCAATGATATACTGCGTATTACGTTATATTATAATGTATTTTCAAAGATACACTGCGTATTACGTTATATTATAAGGTATTTTCAATAATTCACTGCATATTACGTTATATTATAAGGTATTTTCAATGTTACACTGCATATTACGTTATATCATAAGGTATTTTCAATGATACACTGCATATTACGTTACATTACAAGACATTTTCAATGATAGACTGCAAATATTACGTTATATTATAAGGTATTTTGAACGATACACTGCATTTTAGATTAGATTATAAGGTATTTTCAATGATACACTGCATATTGCGTTATATTATAAGGTATTTTCAATGATACACTGCATATTATGTTATATTACAAGACATTTTCAATGATAGACTGCAATTATTACGTTATATTATAAGGTATTTTGAATGATACACTGCATATTACGTTATATTATAAGGTATTGTCAATGATACACTGCATATTGCGTTATATTATAAGGTATTGTCAATGATAGACTGCATATTACGTTATATCATAAGGTATTTTCAATGATACACTGCATATTACTTCATATTATTAGTTATTTTCAATGATACACTGCATATTACGTTATATTACAAGGCATTTTCAATGATAGACTGCAAATATTACGTTATATTATAAGGTATTTTGAACGATACACTGCATATTAGATTATATTATAAGGTATTTTCAATGATACACTGCATATTACGTTACATTACAAGATATTTTCAATGATAGACTGCAAATATTACGTTATATTATAAGGTATTTTGAACGATACACTGCATATTACGTTATATTATAAGGTATTGTCAATGATAGACTGCATATTACGTTATATCATAAGGTATTTTCAATGATACACTGCATATTACTTCATATTATTAGTTATTTTCAATGATACACTGCATATTACGTTATATTACAAGGCATTTTCAATGATAGACTGCAAATATTACGTTATATTATAAGGTATTTTGAACGATACACTGCATATTAGATTATATTATAAGGTATTTTCAATGATACACTGCATATTACGTTACATTACAAGATATTTTCAATGATAGACTGCAAATATTACGTTATATTATAAGGTATTTTGAACGATACACTGCATATTACGTTATATTATAAGGTATTGTCAATGATACACTGCGTATTACGTTATATTACAACGTATTTTCAATAATACACTGCATATTACGTTATATTATTAGGTATTTTGAACGATACACTGCATATTAGATTATATTATAAGGTATTTTCAATGATACACTGCCTATTGCGTTATAGTATAAGGTATTTTCAATGATATACTGCGTATTACGTTATATTATAATGTATTTTCAATGATACACTGCGTATTACGTTATATTATAAGGTATTTTCAATAATTCACTGCATATTACGTTATATTATAAGTGTTCGAGATTGGCGCGCTCAAGCGCCATATTCTCTCACGGCCACCATGCAGCTCCCTCACGATACCGCCAAACGCGACTGCTGCATGCGTATGCCGTCGAGGCTCGCGCGGGCTCGAACCCGCGCTCCTGATTGGTCATTTCCAGTCTCGATCCTTCTGGAAGGCTCTCGAACGCCAATCCGGAACACCCGGTGCGTGACGAACTTCCAGGAAGATCGAGACAATAAAAGACGGAGACAACCAGCATCGCGCTCTCTTGTCTCGTTTCTAGCACGTGCACAGCTGACTGCCAAACAAACGCCTTGTAGTTCTTCGATCTTTTATTTTCACATTCTTTGTACAGATTATTATAAGTCAATTTTGACTATCATTGTTTAGCGCAGTGTTAAATATACATTTAATTTATTGCAAATCCATTCATTTAAGGATTCAACCTCCTTTTTCTCAAACAATTCAAATCCATTCGTTCCAGTCGCGTCCACGTGCATTCCAACATTCATTCCAGTTCACGTTCACGCATCCTTCATTCATTCTGTTTAGTTTGCTCAGTCACGAACTAAACATTTTTGGTCCTTCGAGCCGGATTTGCAATAAAACCAGTGAAAACCAGTGGTGAATCAGCCTCCAAGTTCAGTGAGAAACGTTCAGCGACTCTGTCTCGCATTACGATGGATCTCACACCAGAAGGGCTGCTTCTCGTCCAGCAGGATCTCGCTGGAAAGATCGAAAGAACGATGGAGAATTTCAAGAAGTCGGTGGCTCAGTCCAAGGCGACAGCAGGACATGTCCAGACTAGAATCAACCTCCTGGAAAAGTACTGGTCAGAATTCTCTGAAAATAACCGCGTGATCATGTACGTAAAGAGAGACGCGTTTAAAATGTCAGATTACGTCAGCAAGCGCGTTGGTGACATGGTCGAAGAGACGTACGCGCTGCAGAGGAGCATGCTCCACGATTTGTCGCTGAAATACTGTGACGGCGGCAAGAGTGCAGCAAATTCAGCGTCGACCAAGGAGGAACAAGGCCAGGGAACGGCACCACTTCCCAGGCTGCATTTGCCAGAGTTCGATGGGGCGTACGTGGAGTGGCCTGCCTTCAAGGACCTCTTCAAATCAGTGGTGGAACGCAATAGAAACCTGTCCGACGTGGATCGCCTGCAGTACCTAAAAACCAGCCTCAGCGGGGAAGCAGCGGATCTCGTAAAGAATCTGCCGACCACCACTGAGAACTATGAGCGAGCCTGGAGCATTCTCAGAGAGCAGTACGAGAATAAACGGATTCTCGTGCGAGCCTGCCTCGACAAACTTGCTTCCATTCCCAAAATGAAAGAGAGTTCAGCTCGGGAAATCATAAACGTGCAAAAGGAGGTAGCTGCGGTCGTGAACACTCTGGACGGTATGGGAAGACCTATCGACAAAACAGAAGATTGGTTTGTCTACTCCGTAGTCCGTTTATTCGATCAAGAAACAAAGAATAAATGGGAGGAAGTTCTAGCGGGCACCAGCGAGCCGCCCACGTTTACCCAGTTGAAGGAATTCCTGACCAAGCGACGTCATCAGCTGGAGGCATCTTTCGTCTCCGATTCCACGACGCCGTCTCAAGGAACCAGTCGCACCCAGACCAGGACCTTCGAATCTCGCTCAAGCACGGCTCAACGGAAAGCTAAAGAGAGCGCACAATTATTCAGGGCGAACCATGCGCAGCAAGCGCTGAAATTAAATTGTGTTAAATGTAGTAAGGACCATTACTTGATGCAGTGTCCAGAATACAAGGCACTCTCACCGGCGGAGCGTCGAGGTTACGCAGAGAAGCACCGGCACTGCAGCAACTGCCTCGGAAAGCACTCCACCGCAGCCTGTCCTTCCACGAGAGGTTGCTCGTCCTGCGGAGAGAGGCATCACTCGCTGCTCCACGATGCCTATCGAGACGACCCCAAGCAGACGAAGAAGGTCCTCCACTCCGTGGACTGTCGGAACCTGGATGGTGAGGTTTTACTAGCCACAGCTATTATTAAGGTTACAGATCGCCACGGCAGACAGCAGGAGGTCAGAGCACTCATCGACCAGGGCTCTGAAGTCTCGATGGTGGGCGAAGGACTGGCACAACGGCTCCAATTACCTCGAGCAGCCTCATCAGTTGAAATATTTGGAGTCGGCGAGCGGCAACTAGGCAGGGCGCGGGGAAAGGTCAGCTTGGAGATCTGCGGCAACCATGACGACACCACGATCAAGGTCACAGCCATCATCCTTCCAAAGCTGACGGCCTACACACGTGGATGTTCGACACCGCGTCGCACGTGGAATCATTTGCAGGGACTGCAGCTGGCTGATCCTTGCACTGCCGAGGCGAGACCGATCGAAGTTCTGCTGGGAGCAGATGTGTACCCTGCAATAATTCGTGAAGGGGTTAAGAAAGGCCAACCAAATGAACCTGTCGGTCAACTTACCGTGTTTGGTTGGATCGTCACAGGAATAGCAGGATCACCTGCTAACTTCTCGCACGCTCAAGTGCATCAAGCAATCGTTGGCGACTCCTTAAGCTCACTGGTGCGCCGGTTCTGGGAACAGGAAGAGCTCGGGGACGCTCAATCAGCGATGACAGCCGAAGAAATAGCATGCGAAAACCACTTTGCAACGACGCATTCTCGCACTCGTGAAGGGCGGTATCAGGTGAGGCTCCCATTTCATACGCCGAATCCAATCTCTTCAGGGTCGAGAACAGCAGCCTGGCACTCCCTCAGACGGATGGAACAGCGCTTCAAGAGAGACGAGCAGTTCAAGTCTCTATATTGCACCTTCATAAAAGAATATGAGGATCTGGAGCATATGTCACTGGTCAGTGAACCCTATGCCAACAATTCGAGGCACTACCTACCACATCATGGAGTCCTCAAGCCCAGCAGCACCACAACAAAACTGAGGGTGGTGTTTAACGGGTCGTGGTCCGAACCAGGTCAACGGTCACTCAATGACTGTCTCCACCCCGGACCGAATCTCTTGCCTCTCCTTGCCGACGTGCTGTTGAGGTGGCGCAGGCACATGTTTGTGGTGACTGCCGATATTACAAAAATGTATCGGCAAATCCTGGTACACCCGGAGGATCGAGATCATCAACGGATTCTGTGGAGACATGACGCGTCACAACACGTGAGTGAGTTCCAATTAAATACTGTCACTTACGGGTTATCTTGTGCCCCTTTCCTAGCTGTCAGAACGTTGCACCAGTTAGCTGAGGATGAAGGCAGCCGATACCCCATTGGAGCACAGGCACTCCGACACGACACATACGTCGACGACATTTTGACGGGAGCCGACACCATTGCCGCCCTGAGAGAAGCAGCAAATCAACTGCAACAGCTGTGTAAGGCGGGCGGCTTTCCTTTACAAAATGGGCGTCCAACGTAGCTGACCTGCATGACGTCACACCACAATCACCGCAGGGCACAGTCACTCAGCCACCACCGAATCACGCAGTCAAAATCTGGACTGATTCACTGCACTCAACGCTGGGGCTCCAATGGTCTCCTCATGAAGACAACTTCCACTTCACAAATGTCAGTGAACTGTCACAGCCTTCAACCAAGCGGGGCGTGGTTTCCGGCGCAGCACAGTTGTTTGATCCGCTAGGTTGGCTCACTCCAGTCATAGTCCGGGCAAAATTAATCATTCAGTCCACATGGTTATTGGGGTCCGACTGGGACGACCCGCTCCCTCCTACGCTGGCCACAGACTGGGCAGATTACTGTGCCGAATTAAAGGCAATAGAACAGGTGAGGGTGCCTCGACCACTGTTCACCAGCACCTGTCATGATTCCAGGGAGTTCCATGGGTTCGCCGATGCATCGGAGCGTGCATATGGAGCTGTCGTCTACTTGCGGACACGAGACCTTGAGGGACGATGGAGCGTATCTTTAGTCATGGCAAAGAGCAAGGTGGCACCGCTTCACCAAGTGTCACTCCCTCGCCTGGAACTATGCGCAGCACACCTCCTCGCGCGCCTGACACAACACACAGTCACGGCACTCCAATTAGACGACACTCCAATACACTTATGGTCCGACTCCACGGTAGCCTTGGGATGGATCCACGCACATCCCTCACGGTGGAAGACTTACGTGGCCAACCGGGTTGCTGACATCCAGCGTAGAGTGCCAACAGCACACTGGCACCATGTGGCAGGCATCGACAATCCTGCGGACTGTGCCTCTCGAGGGCTGGCACCGTCACAGCTTCTGAATTGGAGCCTCTGGTGGCAAGGGCCGGAGTTTCTCCGCTGCAACGTTGGGTTTGCATCTCCAGAACCCACCGATCTTGAGCAGCTACCAGAAGCAAGAGGTCCCATTGTCGCTGCAGCCGCCAGAAGGGAGAAGGACGTGGAGGACAACGAGATACTGCAACGGTTCTCCTCCTACACCAGGCTGCTACGGGTCACCGCCTGGTGTCGCAGATGGCTCCAGAAACAACACACTACGCCAACACTCTCGCAAACAGACACGCAGCCTCCGGTTCTCAGTGTTGACGATGTTGCTGAGGCGGAGAGAAGCTGGATACGTCTGGTACAACAGTCCACCTACAAGAAGGAGAAGGCATTGTTAGCCAGAGGACAATGCGTACCTTCCAAAAGCAGTCTGGCACCTCTGTCCCCAATGATTGACGACAACGGGGTCATGAGAGTCGGAGGCAGACTGCGCAATGCACTCTTGAACCCAGACGAGGCGCACCCCATTATTCTGCCACCGAAATCCAGACTCACCCTCTTAATAATTTCTCTCGCACACAGGACAAACTTGCATGGAGGTGTTCAGGCCACCCTGGGGGCTGTCCGACAACGGTTCTGGATACCAAAGGGACGCGCTGCCGTGAAGGCCACCATCAACAAGTGCGTCACTTGCGCTCGATGGCGGGCGGAACCAGCTAGCCAACTGATGGGACAGCTGCCAACGCATCGGGTCACTCCAGCCCGTCCCTTCCATTCCACCGGGGTCGACTATGCTGGACCAATCTGGCTGCGGACCACTCCTGGACGAGGACACAAGGCATATAAGGGCTACCTCGCAGTCTTCATTTGCATGGTGACCAAAGCAGTGCACCTTGAGGTCGTCTCCAATTACTCGTCCGAGGCGTTTCTGGCTGCCTTTCGCAGGTTCGTATCCCGCCGAGGTATCTGTGCTCACATTCACAGTGACTGCGGGACAACCTTCACGGGAGCTGACGGAGAGCTGCGTCGGCTCTTCACTGCCAGCAGCCAGGAAAACCGCAGCATCAGGAGCCACCTGCGAGACCTGAAAACGCAGTGGCACTTCAATCCACCTGGGGCTCCTCACTTCGGTGGACTGTGGGAAGCTGCAGTCAAGTCCACCAAACACCACCTGCGGCGGACCATCGGGGAAACACGCCTCACCTTTGAGGAAATGACGACGCTGCTCACCCAGGTGGAGGCCTGCCTGAATTCAAGGCCGCTCGCCGCTCTCTCCGACGATCCAGCAGACTTGACGGCGCTGACACCAGGACATTTCCTAATCGGTTCGGCGCTGAATTCCTTGCCTGAGCCATCCTTGACTGACACGATGACCGACCGACTCTCCCGTTGGCAGCTCCTATCGCAAATGAGAGATCGGTTTTGGGAAAGGTGGCAGAAAGAATATCTACAAGGGCTTACCACGCGTCCACGATGGCGTCAACCGAGGGAGGATCTAGCGCCGGGCCGTCTCTGCATCATCGTCGGAGAATCGACTCCTCCATCGCATTGGCCACTCGCGCGCGTCACTAAAGTGTACCCCGGTCCCGAAGGTAAAGTTCGCGTCGCGAAATTAATCACCGCGTCCGGCGAGCTTCTACGACCAGTGCACAAACTTGTAGTGCTTCCGATCGAAGAAGACGATCATTAAATACGTCGATACCGTCATTGCGCATACTCACTGCGCAGCTTACAACTGCGTAGTACGCGACGCGTTCATTCACTTCACGTGTGGCACGGTACATAACCCCTTCGCGTCTCGTGCACGTTCACATTCAAGCTTGCTGCACTGCCAATCATTGTAATTTCTCGTATACAGATCGCGATAATTGTTCACTTTTGCACTAAATTCGAGCCAGCCGATCAATGTTGCGCGAAAAGGGGTATTTCGACCAGTCGAGGCGGGCGGAATGTTCGAGATTGGCGCGCTCAAGCGCCATATTCTCTCACGGCCACCATGCAGCTCCCTCACGATACCGCCAAACGCGACTGCTGCATGCGTATGCCGTCGAGGCTCGCGCGGGCTCGAACCCGCGCTCCTGATTGGTCATTTCCAGTCTCGATCCTTCTGGAAGGCTCTCGAACGCCAATCCGGAACACCCGGTGCGTGACGAACTTCCAGGAAGATCGAGACAATAAAAGACGGAGACAACCAGCATCGCGCTCTCTTGTCTCGTTTCTAGCACGTGCACAGCTGACTGCCAAACAAACGCCTTGTAGTTCTTCGATCTTTTATTTTCACATTCTTTGTACAGATTATTATAAGTCAATTTTGACTATCATTGTTTAGCGCAGTGTTAAATATACATTTAATTTATTGCAAATCCATTCATTTAAGGATTCAACCTCCTTTTTCTCAAACAATTCAAATCCATTCGTTCCAGTCGCGTCCACGTGCATTCCAACATTCATTCCAGTTCACGTTCACGCATCCTTCATTCATTCTGTTTAGTTTGCTCAGTCACGAACTAAACAATAAGGTATTTTCAATGTTACACTGCATATTACGTTATATCATAAGGTATTTTCAATGATACACTGCATATTACGTTACATTACAAGACATTTTCAATGATAGACTGCAAATATTACGTTATATTATAAGGTATTTTGAACGATACACTGCATTTTAGATTAGATTATAAGGTATTTTCAATGATACACTGCATATTGCGTTATATTATAAGGTATTTTCAATGATACACTGCATATTATGTTATATTACAAGACATTTTCAATGATAGACTGCAATTATTACGTTATATTATAAGGTATTTTGAATGATACACTGCATATTACGTTATATTATAAGGTATTGTCAATGATACACTGCATATTGCGTTATATTATAAGGTATTTTCAATGATACACTGCATATAATGTTATATTACAAGACATTTTCAATGATAGACTGCAAATATTACGTTATATTATAAGGTATTTTGAACGATACACTGCATTTTAGATTAGATTATAAGGTATTTTCAATGATACACTGCATATTGCGTTATATTATAAGGTATTTTCAATGATACACTGCATATTACGTTATATTATAAGGTATTGTCAATGATACACTGCATATTGCGTTATATTATAAGGTATTGTCAATGATAGACTGCATATTACGTTATATCATAAGGTATTTTCAATGATACACTGCATATTACTTCATATTATTAGTTATTTTCAATGATACACTGCATATTACGTTATATTACAAGGCATTTTCAATGATAGACTGCAAATATTACGTTATATTATAAGGTATTTTGAACGATACACTGCATATTAGATTATATTATAAGGTATTTTCAATGATACACTGCATATTACGTTACATTACAAGATATTTTCAATGATAGACTGCACATATTACGTTATATTATAAGGTATTTTGAACGATACACTGCATATTACGTTATATTATAAGGTATTGTCAATGATAGACTGCATATTACGTTATATCATAAGGTATTTTCAATGATACACTGCATATTACTTCATATTATTAGTTATTTTCAATGATACACTGCATATTACGTTACATTACAAGACATTTTCAATGATAGACTGCAAATATTACGTTATATTATAAGGTATTTTGGACGATACACTGCATATTAGATTATATTATAAGGTATTTTCAATGATACACTGCCTATTGCGTTATAGTATAAGGTATTTTCAATGATATACTGCGTATTACGTTATATTATAATGTATTTTCAATGATACACTGCGTATTACGTTATATTATAAGGTATTTTCAATAATTCACTGCATATTACGTTATATTATAAGGTATTTTCAATGTTACACTGCATATTACGTTATATTATAAGCCATTTTCAATGACAGACTGCAAATATTACGTTATATTATAAGGTATTTTGAACGATACACTGCATTTTAGATTAGATTATAAGGTATTTTCAATGATACACTGCATATTGCGTTATATTATAAGGTATTTTCAATGATACACTGATATTATGTTATATTACAAGACATTTTCAATGATAGACTGCAATTATTACGTTATATTATAAGGTATTTTGAATGATACACTGCATATTACGTTATATTATAAGGTATTGTCAATGATACACTGCATATTGCGTTATATTATAAGGTATTGTCAATGATAGACTGCATATTACGTTATATCATAAGGTATTTTCAATGATACACTGCATATTACTTCATATTATTAGTTATTTTCAATGATACACTGCATATTACGTTATATTACAAGGCATTTTCAATGATAGACTGCAAATATTACGTTATATTATAAGGTATTTTGAACGATACACTGCATATTAGATTATATTATAAGGTATTTTCAATGATACACTGCATATTACGTTACATTACAAGATATTTTCAATGATAGACTGCAAATATTACGTTATATTATAAGGTATTTTGAACGATACACTGCATATTACGTTATATTATAAGGTATTGTCAATGATACACTGCGTATTACGTTATATTACAACGTATTTTCAATAATACACTGCATATTACGTTATATTATTAGGTATTTTGAACGATACACTGCATATTAGATTATATTATAAGGTATTTTCAATGATACACTGCCTATTGCGTTATAGTATAAGGTATTTTCAATGATATACTGCGTATTACGTTATATTATAATGTATTTTCAATGATACACTGCGTATTACGTTATATTATAAGGTATTTTCAATAATTCACTGCATATTACGTTATATTATAAGGTATTTTCAATGTTACACTGCATATTACGTTATATCATAAGGTATTTTCAATGATACACTGCATATTACGTTATATTACAAGACATTTTCAATGACAGACTGCAAATATTACGTTATATTATAAGGTATTTTGAACGATACACTGCATATTAGATTATATTATAAGGTATTTTCAATGATACACTGCGTATTACGTTATATTATAAGGCATTTTCAATAATTCACTGCATATTACGTTATATTATAAGGTTTTTTCAATGTTACACTGCATATTACGTTATATTATAATGTATTTTCAATGATACACTGCGTATTACGTTATATTATAAGGTATTTTCAATAATTCACTGCATATTACGTTATATTATAAGGTATTTTCAATGTTACACTGCATATTACGTTATATCATAAGGTATTTTCAATGATACACTGCATATTACGTTACATTACAAGACATTTTCAATGATAGACTGCAAATATTACGTTATATTATAAGGTATTTTGAACGATACACTGCATTTTAGATTAGATTATAAGGTATTTTCAATGATACACTGCATATTGCGTTATATTATAAGGTATTTTCAATGATACACTGCATATTATGTTATATTACAAGACATTTTCAATGATAGACTGCAATTATTACGTTATATTATAAGGTATTTTGAATGATACACTGCATATTACGTTACATTACAAGATATTTTCAATGATAGACTGCATATTGCGTTATATTATAAGGTATTGTCAATGATAGACTGCATATTACGTTATATCATAAGGTATTTTCAATGATACACTGCATATTACTTCATATTATTAGTTATTTTCAATGATACACTGCATATTACGTTATATTACAAGGCATTTTCAATGATAGACTGCAAATATTACGTTATATTATAAGGTATTTTGAACGATACACTGCATATTAGATTATATTATAAGGTATTTTCAATGATACACTGCATATTACGTTACATTACAAGATATTTTCAATGATAGACTGCAAATATTACGTTATATTATAAGGTATTTTGAACGATACACTGCATATTACGTTATATTATAAGGTATTGTCAATGATACACTGCGTGTTACGTTATATTACAACGTATTTTCAATAATACACTGCATATTACGTTATATTATTAGGTATTTTGAACGATACACTGCATATTAGATTATATTATAAGGTATTTTCAATGATACACTGCCTATTGCGTTATAGTATAAGGTATTTTCAATGATATACTGCGTATTACGTTATATTATAATGTATTTTCAATGATACACTGCGTATTACGTTATATTATAAGGTATTTTCAATAATTCACTGCATATTACGTTATATTATAAGGTATTTTCAATGTTACACTGCATATTACGTTATATCATAAGGTATTTTCAATGATACACTGCATATTACGTTACATTACAAGACATTTTCAATGATAGACTGCAAATATTACGTTATATTATAAGGTATTTTGAACGATACACTGCATTTTAGATTAGATTATAAGGTATTTTCAATGATACCCTGCATATTGCGTTATATTATAAGGTATTTTCAATGATACACTGCATATTATGTTATATTACAAGACATTTTCAATGATAGACTGCAATTATTACGTTATATTATAAGGTATTTTGAATGATACACTGCATATTACGTTATATTATAAGGTATTGTCAATGATACACTGCATATTGCGTTATATTATAAGGTATTGTCAATGATAGACTGCATATTACGTTATATCATAAGGTATTTTCAATGATACACTGCATATTACTTCATATTATTAGTTATTTTCAATGATACACTGCATATTACGTTATATTACAAGGCATTTTCAATGATAGACTGCAAATATTACGTTATATTATAAGGTATTTTGAACGATACACTGCATATTAGATTATATTATAAGGTATTTTCAATGATACACTGCATATTACGTTACATTACAAGATATTTTCAATGATAGACTGCAAATATTACGTTATATTATAAGGTATTTTGAACGATACACTGCATATTACGTTATATTATAAGGTATTGTCAATGATACACTGCGTATTACGTTATATTACAACGTATTTTCAATAATACACTGCATATTACGTTATATTATAAGGTATTTTGAACGATACACTGCATATTAGATTATATTATAAGGTATTGTCAATGATAGACTGCATATTACGTTATATCATAAGGTATTTTCAATGATACACTGCATATTACTTCATATTATTAGTTATTTTCAATGATACACTGCATATTGCGTTATATTATAAGGTATTGTCAATGATAGACTGCATATTACGTTATATCATAAGGTATTTTCAATGATACACTGCATATTACTTCATATTATTAGTTATTTTCAATGATACACTGCATATTACGTTATATTACAAGGCATTTTCAATGATAGACTGCAAATATTACGTTATATTATAAGGTATTTTGAACGATACACTGCATATTAGATTATATTATAAGGTATTTTCAATGATACACTGCATATTACGTTACATTACAAGATATTTTCAATGATAGACTGCAAATATTACGTTATATTATAAGGTATTTTGAACGATACACTGCATATTACGTTATATTATAAGGTATTGTCAATGATACACTGCGTGTTACGTTATATTACAACGTATTTTCAATAATACACTGCATATTACGTTATATTATTAGGTATTTTGAACGATACACTGCATATTAGATTATATTATAAGGTATTTTCAATGATACACTGCCTATTGCGTTATAGTATAAGGTATTTTCAATGATATACTGCGTATTACGTTATATTATAATGTATTTTCAAAGATACACTGCGTATTACGTTATATTATAAGGTATTTTCAATAATTCACTGCATATTACGTTATATTATAAGGTATTTTCAATGTTACACTGCATATTACGTTATATCATAAGGTATTTTCAATGATACACTGCATATTACGTTACATTACAAGACATTTTCAATGATAGACTGCAAATATTACGTTATATTATAAGGTATTTTGAACGATACACTGCATTTTAGATTAGATTATAAGGTATTTTCAATGATACACTGCATATTGCGTTATATTATAAGGTATTTTCAATGATACACAGCATATTATGTTATATTACAAGACATTTTCAATGATAGACTGCAATTATTACGTTATATTATAAGGTATTTTGAATGATACACTGCATATTACGTTATATTATAAGGTATTGTCAATGATACACTGCATATTGCGTTATATTATAAGGTATTGTCAATGATAGACTGCATATTACGTTATATCATAAGGTATTTTCAATGATACACTGCATATTACTTCATATTATTAGTTATTTTCAATGATACACTGCATATTACGTTATATTACAAGGCATTTTCAATGATAGACTGCAAATATTACGTTATATTATAAGGTATTTTGAACGATACACTGCATATTAGATTATATTATAAGGTATTTTCAATGATACACTGCATATTACGTTACATTACAAGATATTTTCAATGATAGACTGCAAATATTACGTTATATTATAAGGTATTTTGAACGATACACTGCATATTACGTTATATTATAAGGTATTGTCAATGATACACTGCGTATTACGTTATATTACAACGTATTTTCAATAATACACTGCATATTACGTTATATTATTAGGTATTTTGAACGATACACTGCATATTAGATTATATTATAAGGTATTGTCAATGATAGACTGCATATTACGTTATATCATAAGGTATTTTCAATGATACACTGCATATTACTTCATATTATTAGTTATTTTCAATGATACACTGCATATTGCGTTATATTATAAGGTATTGTCAATGATAGACTGCATATTACGTTATATCATAAGGTATTTTCAATGATACACTGCATATTACTTCATATTATTAGTTATTTTCAATGATACACTGCATATTACGTTATATTACAAGGCATTTTCAATGATAGACTGCAAATATTACGTTATATTATAAGGTATTTTGAACGATACACTGCATATTAGATTATATTATAAGGTATTTTCAATGATACACTGCATATTACGTTACATTACAAGATATTTTCAATGATAGACTGCAAATATTACGTTATATTATAAGGTATTTTGAACGATACACTGCATATTACGTTATATTATAAGGTATTGTCAATGATACACTGCGTATTACGTTATATTACAACGTATTTTCAATAATACACTGCATATTACGTTATATTATTAGGTATTTTGAACGATACACTGCATATTAGATTATATTATAAGGTATTTTCAATGATACACTGCCTATTGCGTTATAGTATAAGGTATTTTCAATGATATACTGCGTATTACGTTATATTATAATGTATTTTCAATGATACACTGCGTATTACGTTATATTATAAGGTATTTTTAATAATTCACTGCATATTACGTTATATTATAAGGTATTTTCAATGTTACACTGCATATTACGTTATATCATAAGGTATTTTCAATGATACACTGCATATTACGTTACATTACAAGACATTTTCAATGATAGACTGCAAATATTACGTTATATTATAAGGTATTTTGAACGATACACTGCATTTTAGATTAGATTATAAGGTATTTTCAATGATACACTGCATATTGCGTTATATTATAAGGTATTTTCAATGATACACTGCATATTATGTTATATTACAAGACATTTTCAATGATAGACTGCAATTATTACGTTATATTATAAGGTATTTTGAATGATACACTGCATATTACGTTATATTATAAGGTATTGTCAATGATACACTGCATATTGCGTTATATTATAAGGTATTTTCAATGATACACTGCATATAATGTTATATTACAAGACATTTTCAATGATAGACTGCAAATATTACGTTATATTATAAGGTATTTTGAACGATACACTGCATATTACGTTATATTATAAGGTATTGTCAATGATACACTGCATATTGCGTTATATTATAAGGTATTTCCAATGATACACTGCGTATTACGTTATATTACAACGTATTTTCAATAATACACTGCATATTACGTTATATTATAAGGTATTGTCAATGACAGACTGCATATTACGTTATGTTATAAGGTACTTTGAACGATACACTGCATATTAGATTATATTATAAGGTATTTTCAATGATACACTGCATATTACGTTATATTACAAGACATTTTCAATGACAGACTGCAAATATTACGTTATATTATAAGGTATTTTGAACGATACACTGCATATTAGATTAAATTATAGGGTATTTTCAATGATACACTGCATATTACGTTACATTACAAGACATTTTCAATGATAGACTGCAAATATTACGTTATATTATAAGGTATTTTGAACGATACACTGCATTTTAGATTAGATTATAAGGTATTTTCAATGATACACTGCATATTGCGTTATATTATAAGGTATTTTCAATGATACACTGCATATTATGTTATATTACAAGACATTTTCAATGATAGACTGCAATTATTACGTTATATTATAAGGTATTTTGAATGATACACTGCATATTACGTTATATTATAAGGTATTGTCAATGATACACTGCATATTGCGTTATATTATAAGGTATTGTCAATGATAGACTGCATATTACGTTATATCATAAGGTATTTTCAATGATACACTGCATATTACTTCATATTATTAGTTATTTTCAATGATACACTGCATATTACGTTATATTACAAGGCATTTTCAATGATAGACTGCAAATATTACGTTATATTATAAGGTATTTTGAACGATACACTGCATATTAGATTATATTATAAGGTATTTTCAATGATACACTGCATATTACGTTACATTACAAGATATTTTCAATGATAGACTGCAAATATTACGTTATATTATAAGGTATTTTGAACGATACACTGCATTTTAGATTAGATTATAAGGTATTTTCAATGATACACTGCATATTGCGTTATATTATAAGGTATTTTCAATGATACACTGCATATTACGTTATATTATAAGGTATTGTCAATGATACACTGCATATTGCGTTATATTATAAGGTATTGTCAATGATAGACTGCATATTACGTTATATCATAAGGTATTTTCAATGATACACTGCATATTACTTCATATTATTAGTTATTTTCAATGATACACTGCATATTACGTTATATTACAAGGCATTTTCAATGATAGACTGCAAATATTACGTTATATTATAAGGTATTTTGAACGATACACTGCATATTAGATTATATTATAAGGTATTTTCAATGATACACTGCATATTACGTTACATTACAAGATATTTTCAATGATAGACTGCACATATTACGTTATATTATAAGGTATTTTGAACGATACACTGCATATTACGTTATATTATAAGGTATTGTCAATGATACACTGCGTATTACGTTATATTACAACGTATTTTCAATAATACACTGCATATTACGTTATATTATTAGGTATTTTGAACGAAACACTGCATATTAGATTATATTATAAGGTATTTTCAATGATACACTGCCTATTGCGTTATAGTATAAGGTATTTTCAATGATATACTGCGTATTACGTTATATTATAATGTATTTTCAATGATACACTGCGTATTGCGTTATATTATAAGGTATTGTCAATGATAGACTGCATATTACGTTATATCATAAGGTATTTTCAATGATACACTGCATATTACTTCATATTATTAGTTATTTTCAATGATACACTGCATATTACGTTATATTACAAGGCATTTTCAATGATAGACTGCAAATATTACGTTATATTATAAGGTATTTTGAACGATACACTGCATATTAGATTATATTATAAGGTATTTTCAATGATACACTGCATATTACGTTACATTACAAGATATTTTCAATGATAGACTGCAAATATTACGTTATATTATAAGGTATTTTGAACGATACACTGCATATTACGTTATATTATAAGGTATTGTCAATGATACACTGCGTATTACGTTATATTACAACGTATTTTCAATAATACACTGCATATTACGTTATATTATTAGGTATTTTGAACGATACACTGCATATTAGATTATATTATAAGGTATTTTCAATGATACACTGCCTATTGCGTTATAGTATAAGGTATTTTCAATGATATACTGCGTATTACGTTATATTATAATGTATTTTCAATGATACACTGCGTATTACGTTATATTATAAGGTATTTTCAATAATTCACTGCATATTATGTTATATTACAAGACATTTTCAATGGTAGACTGCAAATATTACGTTATATTATAAGGTATTTTCAATAATTCACTGCATATTACGTTATATTATAAGGTATTTTCAATGTTACACTGCATATTACGTTATATTATAAGCCATTTTCAATGACAGACTGCAAATATTACGTTATATTATAAGGTATTTTGAACGATACACTGCATATTAGATTATATTATAAGGTATTTTCAATGATACACTGCATATTGCGTTATATTATAAGGTATTTTCAATGATACACTGCATATTATGTTATATTACAAGACATTTTCAATGGTAGACTGCAAATATTACGTTATATTATAAGGTATTTTGAACGATACACTGCATATTAGATTATATTATAAGGTATTTTCAATGATACACTGCGTATTACGTAATATTATAAGGTATTTTCAATAATTCACTGCATATTACGTTATATTATAAGGTTTTTTCAATGTTACACTGCATATTACGTTATATTATAATGTATTTTCAATGATACACTGCGTATTACGTTATATTATAAGGTATTTTCAATAATTCACTGCATATTACGTTATATTATAAGGTATTTTCAATGATACACTGCCTATTGCGTTATAGTATAAGGTATTTTCAATGATATACTGCGTATTACGTTATATTATAATGTATTTTCAATGATACACTGCGTATTACGTTATATTATAAGGTATTTTCAATAATTCACTGCATATTACGTTATATTATAAGGTATTTTCAATGATACACTGCCTATTGCGTTATAGTATAAGGTATTTTCAATGATATACTGCGTATTACGTTATATTATAATGTATTTTCAATGTTACACTGCATATTACGTTATATCATAAGGTATTTTCAATGATACACTGCATATTACGTTACATTACAAGACATTTTCAATGATAGACTGCAAATATTACGTTATATTATAAGGTATTTTGAACGATACACTGCATTTTAGATTAGATTATAAGGTATTTTCAATGATACACTGCATATTGCGTTATATTATAAGGTATTTTCAATGATACACTGCATATTATGTTATATTACAAGACATTTTCAATGATAGACTGCAATTATTACGTTATATTATAAGGTATTTTGAATGATACACTGCTTATTACGTTATATTATAAGGTATTTTCAATGATACACTGCATATTATGTTATATTACAAGACATTTTCAATGATAGACTGCAATTATTACGTTATATTATAAGGTATTTTGAATGATACACTGCATATTACGTTATATTATAAGGTATTGTCAATGATACACTGCATATTGCGTTATTTTATAAGGTATTGTCAATGATAGACTGCATATTACGTTATATCATAAGGTATTTTCAATGATACACTGCATATTACTTCATATTATTAGTTATTTTCAATGATACACTGCATATTACGTTATATTACAAGGCATTTTCAATGATAGACTGCAAATATTACGTTATATTATAAGGTATTTTGAACGATACACTGCATATTAGATTATATTATAAGGTATTTTCAATGATACACTGCATATTACGTTACATTACAAGACATTTTCAATGATAGACTGCAAATATTACGTTATATTATAAGGTATTTTGAACGATACACTGCATTTTAGATTAGATTATAAGGTATTTTCAATGATACACTGCATATTACGTTATATTATAAGGTATTGTCAATGATACACTGCATATTGCGTTATATTATAAGGTATTGTCAATGATAGACTGCATATTACGTTATATCATAAGGTATTTTCAATGATACACTGCATATTACTTCATATTATTAGTTATTTTCAATGATACACTGCATATTACGTTACATTACAAGACATTTTCAATGATAGACTGCAAATATTACGTTATATTATAAGGTATTTTGAACGGTACACTGCATTTTAGATTAGATTATAAGGTATTTTCAATGATACACTGCATATTGCGTTATATTATAAGGTATTTTCAATGATACACTGCATATTACGTTATATTATAAGGTATTGTCAATGATACACTGCATATTGCGTTATATTATAAGGTATTGTCAATGATAGACTGCATATTACGTTATATCATAAGGTATTTTCAATGATACACTGCATATTACTTCATATTATTAGTTATTTTCAATGATACACTGCATATTACGTTACATTACAAGACATTTTCAATGATAGACTGCAAATATTACGTTATATTATAAGGTATTTTGAACGATACACTGCATATTAGATTATATTATAAGGTATTTTCAATGATACACTGCCTATTGCGTTATAGTATAAGGTATTTTCAATGATATACTGCGTATTACGTTATATTATAATGTATTTTCAATGATACACTGCGTATTACGTTATATTATAAGGTATTTTCAATAATTCACTGCATATTACGTTATATTATAAGGTATTTTCAATGTTACACTGCATATTACGTTATATTATAAGCCATTTTCAATGACAGACTGCAAATATTACGTTATATTATAAGGTATTTTGAACGATACACTGCATTTTAGATTAGATTATAAGGTATTTTCAATGATACACTGCATATTGCGTTATATTATAAGGTATTTTCAATGATACACTGCATATTATGTTATATTACAAGACATTTTCAATGATAGACTGCAATTATTACGTTATATTATAAGGTATTTTGAATGATACACTGCATATTACGTTATATTATAAGGTATTGTCAATGATACACTGCATATTGCGTTATATTATAAGGTATTGTCAATGATAGACTG
This sequence comes from Lasioglossum lativentre, assembly GCA_916610255.1. Taxonomy (NCBI): domain Eukaryota; kingdom Metazoa; phylum Arthropoda; class Insecta; order Hymenoptera; family Halictidae; genus Lasioglossum; species Lasioglossum lativentre. Next base: position 739,765 of record CAKAJI010000032.1, read on the forward strand.
CATATTACGTTATATCATAAGGTATTTTCAATGATACACTGCATATTACTTCATATTATTAGTTATTTTCAATGATACACTGCATATTACGTTATATTACAAGGCATTTTCAATGATAGACTGCAAATATTACGTTATATTATAAGGTATTTTGAACGATACACTGCATATTAGATTATATTATAAGGTATTTTCAATGATACACTGCATATTACGTTACATTACAAGATATTTTCAATGATAGACTGCAAATATTACGTTATATTATAAGGTATTTTGAACGATACACTGCATATTACGTTATATTATAAGGTATTGTCAATGATACACTGCGTATTACGTTATATTACAACGTATTTTCAATAATACACTGCATATTACGTTATATTATTAGGTATTTTGAACGATACACTGCATATTAGATTATATTATAAGGTATTTTCAATGATACACTGCCTATTGCGTTATAGTATAAGGTATTTTCAATGATACACTGCATATTACGTTATATTACAAGACATTTTCAATGACAGACTGCAAATATTACGTTATATTATAAGGTATTTTGAACGATACACTGCATATTAGATTATATTATAAGGTATTTTCAATGATACACTGCGTATTACGTTATATTATAAGGTATTTTCAATAATTCACTGCATATTACGTTATATTATAAGGTTTTTTCAATGTTACACTGCATATTACGTTATATTATAATGTATTTTCAATGATACACTGCGTATTACGTTATATTATAAGGTATTTTCAATAATTCACTGCATATTACGTTATATTATAAGGTATTTTCAATGATACACTGCATATTACGTTATATCATAAGGTATTTTCAATGATACACTGCATATTACGTTACATTACAAGACATTTTCAATGATAGACTGCAAATATTACGTTATATTATAAGGTATTTTGAACGATACACTGCATTTTAGATTAGATTATAAGGTATTTTCAATGATACACTGCATATTGCGTTATATTATAAGGTATTTTCAATGATACACTGCATATTATGTTATATTACAAGACATTTTCAATGATAGACTGCAATTATTACGTTATATTATAAGGTATTTTGAATGATACACTGCATATTACGTTATATTATAAGGTATTGTCAATGATACACTGCATATTGCGTTATATTATAAGGTATTGTCAATGATAGACTGCATATTACGTTATATCATAAGGTATTTTCAATGATACACTGCATATTACTTCATATTATTAGTTATTTTCAATGATACACTGCATATTACGTTACATTACAAGACATTTTCAATGATAGACTGCAAATATTACGTTATATTATAAGGTATTTTGAACGATACACTGCATATTAGATTATATTATAAGGTATTTTCAATGATACACTGCCTATTGCGTTATAGTATAAGGTATTTTCAATGATATACTGCGTATTACGTTATATTATAATGTATTTTCAATGATACACTGCGTATTACGTTATATTATAAGGTATTTTCAATGTTACACTGCATATTACGTTATATTATAAGCCATTTTCAATGACAGACTGCAAATATTACGTTATATTATAAGGTATTTTGAACGATACACTGCATTTTAGATTAGATTATAAGGTATTTTCAATGATACACTGCATATTGCGTTATATTATAAGGTATTTTCAATGATACACTGCATATTATGTTATATTACAAGACATTTTCAATGATAGACTGCAATTATTACGTTATATTATAAGGTATTTTGAATGATACACTGCATATTACGTTATATTATAAGGTATTGTCAATGATACACTGCATATTGCGTTATATTATAAGGTATTGTCAATGATAGACTGCATATTACGTTATATCATAAGGTATTTTCAATGATACACTGCATATTACTTCATATTATTAGTTATTTTCAATGATACACTGCATATTACGTTATATTACAAGGCATTTTCAATGATAGACTGCAAATATTACGTTATATTATAAGGTATTTTGAACGATACACTGCATATTAGATTATATTATAAGGTATTTTCAATGATACACTGCATATTACGTTACATTACAAGATATTTTCAATGATAGACTGCAAATATTACGTTATATTATAAGGTATTTTGAACGATACACTGCATATTACGTTATATTATAAGGTATTGTCAATGATACACTGCGTATTACGTTATATTACAACGTATTTTCAGTAATACACTGCATATTACGTTATATTATTAGGTATTTTGAACGATACACTGCATATTAGATTATATTATAAGGTATTTTCAATGATACACTGCCTATTGCGTTATAGTATAAGGTATTTTCAATGATACACTGCATATTACGTTATATTACAAGACATTTTCAATGACAGACTGCAAATATTACGTTATATTATAAGGTATTTTGAACGATACACTGCATATTAGATTATATTATAAGGTATTTTCAATGATACACTGCGTATTACGTTATATTATAAGGTATTTTCAATAATTCACTGCATATTACGTTATATTATAAGGTTTTTTCAATGTTACACTGCATATTACGTTATATTATAATGTATTTTCAATGATACACTGCGTATTACGTTATATTATAAGGTATTTTCAATAATTCACTGCATATTACGTTATATTATAAGGTATTTTCAATGTTACACTGCATATTACGTTATATCATAAGGTATTTTCAATGATACACTGCATATTACGTTACATTACAAGACATTTTCAATGATAGACTGCAAATATTACGTTATATTATAAGGTATTTTGAACGATACACTGCATTTTAGATTAGATTATAAGGTATTTTCAATGATACACTGCATATTGCGTTATATTATAAGGTATTTTCAATGATACACTGCATATTATGTTATATTACAAGACATTTTCAATGATAGACTGCAATTATTACGTTATATTATAAGGTATTTTGAATGATACACTGCATATTACGTTATATTATAAGGTATTGTCAATGATACACTGCATATTGCGTTATATTATAAGGTATTGTCAATGATAGACTGCATATTACGTTATATCATAAGGTATTTTCAATGATACACTGCATATTACTTCATATTATTAGTTATTTTCAATGATACACTGCATATTACGTTACATTACAAGACATTTTCAATGATAGACTGCAAATATTACGTTATATTATAAGGTATTTTGAACGATACACTGCATATTAGATTATATTATAAGGTATTTTCAATGATACACTGCCTATTGCGTTATAGTATAAGGTATTTTCAATGATATACTGCGTATTACGTTATATTATAATGTATTTTCAATGATACACTGCGTATTACGTTATATTATAAGGTATTTTCAATAATTCACTGCATATTACGTTATATTATAAGGTATTTTCAATGTTACACTGCATATTACGTTATATTATAAGCCATTTTCAATGACAGACTGCAAATATTACGTTATATTATAAGGTATTTTGAACGATACACTGCATTTTAGATTAGATTATAAGTTATTTTCAATGATACACTGCATATTGCGTTATATTATAAGGTATTTTCAATGATACACTGATATTATGTTATATTACAAGACATTTTCAATGATAGACTGCAATTATTACGTTATATTATAAGGTATTTTGAATGATACACTGCATATTACGTTATATTATAAGGTATTGTCAATGATACACTGCATATTGCGTTATATTATAAGGTATTGTCAATGATAGACTGCATATTACGTTATATCATAAGGTATTTTCAATGATACACTGCATATTACTTCATATTATTAGTTATTTTCAATGATACACTGCATATTACGTTATATTACAAGGCATTTTCAATGATAGACTGCAAATATTACGTTATATTATAAGGTATTTTGAACGATACACTGCATATTAGATTATATTATAAGGTATTTTCAATGATACACTGCATATTACGTTACATTACAAGATATTTTCAATGATAGACTGCAAATATTACGTTATATTATAAGGTATTTTGAACGATACACTGCATATTACGTTATATTATAAGGTATTGTCAATGATACACTGCGTATTACGTTATATTACAACGTATTTTCAATAATACACTGCATATTACGTTATATTATTAGGTATTTTGAACGATACACTGCATATTAGATTATATTATAAGGTATTTTCAATGATACACTGCCTATTGCGTTATAGTATAAGGTATTTTCAATGATATACTGCGTATTACGTTATATTATAATGTATTTTCAATGATACACTGCGTATTACGTTATATTATAAGGTATTTTCAATAATTCACTGCATATTACGTTATATTATAAGGTATTTTCAATGTTACACTGCATATTACGTTATATCATAAGGTATTTTCAATGATACACTGCATATTACGTTATATTACAAGGCATTTTCAATGATAGACTGCAAATATTACGTTATATTATAAGGTATTTTGAACGATACACTGCATATTAGATTATATTATAAGGTATTTTCAATGATACACTGCATATTACGTTACATTACAAGATATTTTCAATGATAGACTGCAAATATTACGTTATATTATAAGGTATTTTGAACGATACACTGCATATTACGTTATATTATAAGGTATTGTCAATGATACACTGCGTATTACGTTATATTACAACGTATTTTCAATAATACACTGCATATTACGTTATATTATTAGGTATTTTGAACGATACACTGCATATTAGATTATATTATAAGGTATTTTCAATGATACACTGCCTATTGCGTTATAGTATAAGGTATTTTCAATGATACACTGCATATTACGTTATATTACAAGACATTTTCAATGACAGACTGCAAATATTACGTTATATTATAAGGTATTTTGAACGATACACTGCATATTAGATTATATTATAAGGTATTTTCAATGATACACTGCGTATTACGTTATATTATAAGGTATTTTCAATAATTCACTGCATATTACGTTATATTATAAGGTTTTTTCAATGTTACACTGCATATTACGTTATATTATAATGTATTTTCAATGATACACTGCGTATTACGTTATATTATAAGGTATTTTCAATAATTCACTGCATATTACGTTATATTATAAGGTATTTTCAATGTTACACTGCATATTACGTTATATCATAAGGTATTTTCAATGATACACTGCATATTACGTTACATTACAAGACATTTTCAATGATAGACTGCAAATATTACGTTATATTATAAGGTATTTTGAACGATACACTGCATTTTAGATTAGATTATAAGGTATTTTCAATGATACACTGCATATTGCGTTATATTATAAGGTATTTTCAATGATACACTGCATATTATGTTATATTACAAGACATTTTCAATGATAGACTGCAATTATTACGTTATATTATAAGGTATTTTGAATGATACACTGCATATTACGTTATATTATAAGGTATTTTCAATGATACACTGCATATTGCGTTATATTATAAGGTATTGTCAATGATAGACTGCATATTACGTTATATCATAAGGTATTTTCAATGATACACTGCATATTACTTCATATTATAAGTTATTTTCAATGATACACTGCATATTACGTTACATTACAAGACATTTTCAATGATAGACTGCAAATATTACGTTATATTATAAGGTATTTTGAACGATACACTGCATATTAGATTATATTATAAGGTATTTTCAATGATACACTGCCTATTACGTTATATTATAAGGTATTTTCAATGATACACTGCATATTACGTTATATTATAATGTATTTTCAATGATACACTGCGTATTACGTTATATTATAAGGTATTTTCAATAATTCACTGCATATTACGTTATATTATAAGGTATTTTCAATGTTACACTGCATATTACGTTATATTATAAGCCATTTTCAATGACAGACTGCAAATATTACGTTATATTATAAGGTATTTTGAACGATACACTGCATTTTAGATTAGATTATAAGTTATTTTCAATGATACACTGCATATTGCGTTATATTATAAGGTATTTTCAATGATACACTGATATTATGTTATATTACAAGACATTTTCAATGATAGACTGCAATTATTACGTTATATTATAAGGTATTTTGAATGATACACTGCATATTACGTTATATTATAAGGTATTGTCAATGATACACTGCATATTGCGTTATATTATAAGGTATTGTCAATGATAGACTGCATATTACGTTATATCATAAGGTATTTTCAATGATACACTGCATATTACTTCATATTATTAGTTATTTTCAATGATACACTGCATATTACGTTATATTACAAGGCATTTTCAATGATAGACTGCAAATATTACGTTATATTATAAGGTATTTTGAACGATACACTGCATATTAGATTATATTATAAGGTATTTTCAATGATACACTGCATATTACGTTACATTACAAGATATTTTCAATGATAGACTGCAAATATTACGTTATATTATAAGGTATTTTGAACGATACACTGCATATTACGTTATATTATAAGGTATTGTCAATGATACACTGCGTATTACGTTATATTACAACGTATTTTCAATAATACACTGCATATTACGTTATATTATTAGGTATTTTGAACGATACACTGCATATTAGATTATATTATAAGGTATTTTCAATGATACACTGCCTATTGCGTTATAGTATAAGGTATTTTCAATGATATACTGCGTATTACGTTATATTATAATGTATTTTCAATGATACACTGCGTATTACGTTATATTATAAGGTATTTTCAATAATTCACTGCATATTACGTTATATTATAAGGTATTTTCAATGTTACACTGCATATTACGTTATATCATAAGGTATTTTCAATGATACACTGCATATTACGTTATATTACAAGACATTTTCAATGACAGACTGCAAATATTACGTTATATTATAAGGTATTTTGAACGATACACTGCATATTAGATTATATTATAAGGTATTTTCAATGATACACTGCGTATTACGTAATATTATAAGGTATTTTCAATAATTCACTGCATATTACGTTATATTATAAGGTTTTTTCAATGTTACACTGCATATTACGTTATATTATAATGTATTTTCAATGATACACTGCGTATTACGTTATATTATAAGGTATTTTCAATAATTCACTGCATATTACGTTATATTATAAGGTATTTTCAATGTTACACTGCATATTACGTTATATCATAAGGTATTTTCAATGATACACTGCATATTACGTTACATTACAAGACATTTTCAATGATAGACTGCAAATATTACGTTATATTATAAGGTATTTTGAACGATACACTGCATTTTAGATTAGATTATAAGGTATTTTCAATGATACACAGCATATTACGTAATATTATAAGGTATTTTCAATGATACACTGCATATTACGTTATATTACAAGGCATTTTCAATGATAGACTGCAATTATTACGTTATATTATAAGGTATTTTGAATGATACACTGCATATTACGTTATATTATAAGGTATTGTCAATGATACACTGCATATTGCGTTATATTATAAGGTATTGTCAATGATAGACTGCATATTACGTTATATCATAAGGTATTTTCAATGATACACTGCATATTACTTCATATTATTAGTTATTTTCAATGATACACTGCATATTACGTTATATTACAAGGCATTTTCAATGATAGACTGCAAATATTACGTTATATTATAAGGTATTTTGAACGATACACTGCATATTAGATTATATTATAAGGTATTTTCAATGATACACTGCATATTACGTTACATTACAAGATATTTTCAATGATAGACTGCAAATATTACGTTATATTATAAGGTATTTTGAACGATACACTGCATATTACGTTATATTATAAGGTATTGTCAATGATACACTGCGTATAACGTTATATTACAACGTATTTTCAATAATACACTGCATATTAGATTATATTATAAGGTATTTTCAATGATACACTGCCTATTGCGTTATAGTATAAGGTATTTTCAATGATATACTGCGTATTACGTTATATTATAATGTATTTTCAATGATACACTGCGTATTACGTTATATTATAAGGTATTTTCAATAATTCACTGCATATTACGTTATATTATAAGGTATTTTCAATGTTACACTGCATATTACGTTATATCATAAGGTATTTTCAATGATACACTGCATATTACGTTATATTACAAGACATTTTCAATGACAGACTGCAAATATTACGTTATATTATAAGGTATTTTGAACGATACACTGCATATTAGATTATATTATAAGGTATTTTCAATGATACACTGCATATTGCGTTATATTATAAGGTATTTTCAATGATACACTGCAAATATTACGTTATATTATAAGGTATTTTGAACGATACACTGCATATTAGATTATATTATAAGGTATTTTCAATGATACACTGCATATTACGTTACATTACAAGATATTTTCAATGATAGACTGCAAATATTACGTTATATTATAAGGTATTTTGAACGATACACTGCATATTACGTTATATTATAAGGTATTGTCAATGATACACTGCGTATTACGTTATATTACAACGTATTTTCAATAATACACTGCATATTACGTTATATTATTAGGTATTTTGAACGATACACTGCATATTAGATTATATTATAAGGTATTTTCAATGATACACTGCCTATTGCGTTATAGTATAGGCTATTTTCAATGATATACTGCGTATTACGTTATATTATAATGTATTTTCAATGATACACTGCGTATTACGTTATATTATAAGGTATTTTCAATAATTCACTGCATATTACGTTATATTATAAGGTATTTTCAATGTTACACTGCATATTACGTTATATTATAAGCCATTTTCAATGACAGACTGCAAATATTACGTTATATTATAAGGTATTTTGAACGATACACTGCATATTAGATTATATTATAAGGTATTTTCAATGATACACTGCATATTGCGTTATATTATAAGGTATTTTCAATGATACACTGCATATTATGTTATATTACAAGACATTTTCAATGGTAGACTGCAAATATTACGTTATATTATAAGGTATTTTGAACGATACACTGCATATTAGATTATATTATAAGGTATTTTCAATGATACACTGCGTATTACGTAATATTATAAGGTATTTTCAATAATTCACTGCATATTACGTTATATTATAAGGTTTTTTCAATGTTACACTGCATATTACGTTATATTATAAGGTATTTTCAATGATACACTGCATATTACGTTATATTATAAGGTATTGTCAATGATAGACTGCATATTACGTTATATCATAAGGTATTTTCAATGATACACTGCATATTACTTCATATTATTAGTTATTTTGAATGATACACTGCATATTACGTTATATTACAAGGCATTTTCAATGATAGACTGCAAATATTACGTTATATTATAAGTTATTTTGAACGATACACTGCATATTAGATTATATTATAAGGTATTTTCAATGATACACTGCATATTACGTTACATTACAAGATATTTCCAATGATAGACTGCAAATATTACGTTATATTATAAGGTATTTTGAACGATACACTGCATATTACGTTATATTATAAGGTATTGTCAATGATACACTGCATATTACGTTACATTACAAGACATTTTCAATGATAGACTGCAAATATTACGTTATATTATAAGGTATTTTGAACGATACACTGCATATTAGATTAGATTATAAGGTATTTTCAATGATACACTGCGTATTACGTTATATTATAAGGTATTTTCAATGATACATTGCGAATTACGTAATATTATAAGGTATTTTCAATAATTCACTGCATATTACGTTATATTATAAGGTTTTCTCAATGTTACACTGCATATTACGTTATATTATAAGGTATTTTCAATGATACACTGCATATTACGTTATATTACAAGGCATTTTCAATGATAGACTGCAAATATTACGTTATATAATAAGGTATTTTGAACGATACACTGCATATTAGATTATATTATAGGGTAATTTCAATGATACACTGCATATTACGTTACATTACAAGACATTTTCAATGATAGACTGCAAATATTACGTTATATTATAAGGTACTTTGAACGATACACTGCATATTAGCTTAGATTATAAGGTATTTTCAATGATACACTGCATATTGCGTTATATTATAAGGTATTTTCAATGATACACTGCATATAATGTTATATTACAAGACAATTTCAATGATAGACTGCAAATATTACGTTATATTATAAGGTATTTTGAACGATACACTGCATATTAGATTATATTATAGGGTATTTTCAATGATACACTGCATATTACGTTACATTACAAGACATTTTCAATGATAGACTGCAAATATTACGTTATATTATAAGGTATTTTGAACGATACACTGCATATTACGTTATATTATAAGGTATTGTCAATGATAGACTGCATATTGCGTTATATTATAAGGTATTTCCAATGATACACTGCGTATTACGTTATATTACAACGTATTTTCAATAATACACTGCATATTACGTTATATTATAAGGTATTGTCAATGACAGACTGCATATTACGTTATGTTATAAGGTATTTTGAACGATACACTGCATATTAGATTATATTATAAGGTATTTTCAATGATACACTGCATATTACGTTATATTACAAGACATTTTCAATGACAGACTGCAAATATTACGTTATATTATAAGGTATTTTGAACGATACACTGCATATTAGATTAAATTATAGGGTATTTTCAATGATACACTGCATATTACGTTACATTACAAGACATTTTCAATGATAGACTGCAAATATTACGTTATATTATAAGGTATTTTGAACGATACACTGCATTTTAGATTAGATTATAAGGTATTTTCAATGATACACTGCATGTTGCGTTATATTATAAGGTATTTTCAATGATACACTGCATATTACGTTATATTATAATGTATTGTCAATGATACACTGCATATTACGTTATATTATAAGGTATTGTCAATGATAGACTGCATATTGCGTTATATTATAAGGTATTTCCAATGATACACTGCGTATTACGTTATATTACAACGTATTTTCAATAATACACTGCATATTACGTTATATTATAAGGTATTGTCAATGACAGACTGCATATTACGTTATGTTATAAGGTATTTTGAACGATACACTGCATATTAGATTATATTATAAGGTATTTTCAATGATACACTGAAAATTACGTTATATTACAAGACATTTTCAATGACAGACTGCAAATATTACGTTATATTATAAGGTATTTTGAACGATACACTGCATATTAGATTAAATTATAGGGAATTTTCAATGATACATTGCATATTACGTTACATTACAAGACATTTTCAATGATAGACTGCAAATATTACGTTATATTATAAGGTATTTTGAACGATACACTGCATTTTAGATTAGATTATAAGGTATTTTCAATGATACACTGCATGTTGCGTTATATTATAAGGTATTTTCAATGATACACTGCATATTACGTTATATTATAATGTATTGTCAATGATACACTGCATATTGCGTTATATTATAAGGTATTGTCAATGATAGACTGCATATTACGTTATATCATAAGGTATTTTCAATGATACACTGCATATTACTTCATATTATTAGTTATTTTCAATGATACACTGCATATTACGTTATATTACAAGGCATTTTCAATGATAGACTGCAAATATTACGTTATATTATATGGTATTTTGAACGATACACTGCATATTAGATTATATTATAAGGTATTTTCAATGATACACTGCATATTACGTTACATTACAAGACATTTTCAATGATAGACTGCAAATATTACGTTATATTATAAGGTATTTTGAACGATACACTGCATATTACGTTATATTATAAGGTATTGTCAATGATACACTGCGTATTACGTTATATTACAACGTATTTTCAATAATACACTGCATATTACGTTATATTATTAGGTATTTTGAACGATACACTGCATATTAGATTATATTATAAGGTATTTTCAATGATACACTGCCTATTGCGTTATAGTATAAGGTATTTTCAATGATATACTGCGTATTACGTTATATTATAATGTATTTTCAATGATACACTGCGTATTACGTTATATTATAAGGTATTTTCAATAATTCACTGCATATTACGTTATATTATAAGGTATTTTCAATGTTACACTGCATATTACGTTATATTATAAGGTATTTTCAATGATACACTGCATATTACGTTATATTATAATCCATTTTCAATGATACACTGCATATTACGTTATATTATAAGCCATTTTCAATGATAGACTGCAAATATTACGTTATATTATAAGGTATTTTGAACGGTACACTGCATATTAGATTATATTATAAGGTATTTTGAACGATACACTGCATATTACGTTATATTATAAGGTATTGTCAATGATACACTGCGTATTACGTTATATTACAACGTATTTTCAATAATACACTGCATATTACGTTATATTATTAGGTATTTTGAACGATACACTGCATATTAGATTATATTATAAGGTATTTTCAATGATACACTGCCTATTGCGTTATAGTATAAGGTATTTTCAATGATATACTGCGTATTACTTCATATTATTAGTTATTTTCAATGATACACTGCATATTACGTTATATTACAAGGCATTTGCAATGATAGACTGCAAATATTACGTTATATTATAAGGTATTTTGAACGATACACTGCATATTAGATTAAATTATAGGGTATTTTCAATGATACACTGCATATTACGTTACATTACAAGACATTTTCAATGATAGACTGCAAATATTACGTTATATTATAAGGTATTTTGAACGATACACTGCATTTTAGATTAGATTATAAGGTATTTTCAATGATACACTGCATATTGCGTTATATTATAAGGTATTTTGAATGATACACTGCATATTACGTTATATTATAAGGTATTGTCAATGATACACTGCATATTGCGTTATATTATAAGGTATTGTCAATGATAGACTGCATATTACGTTATATCATAAGGTATTTTCAATGATACACTGCATATTACTTCATATTATTAGTTATTTTCAATGATACACTGCATATTACGTTATATTACAAGGCATTTTCAATGATAGACTGCAAAAATTACGTTATATTATAAGGTATTTTGAACGATACACTGCATATTAGATTATATTATAAGGTATTTTCAATGATACACTGCCTATTGCGTTATAGTATAAGGTATTTTCAATGATATACTGCGTATTACTTCATATTATTAGTTATTTTCAATGATACACTGCATATTAGATAATATTATAAGGTATTTTCAATGATACACTGCATATTACGTTATATCATAAGGTATTTTCAAAGATACACTGCATATTGCGTTATATTATAAGGTATTTTCAATGAGACACTGCGTATTACGTCATATTATAACGTATTTTCAATAATACACTGCATATTACGTTATATTATAATGTATTTTCAATGTTACACTGCATATTACGTTAAATTATAAGGTATTTTCAATGATACACTGCATATTACGTTATATTATAAGGTATTGGCAATGATAGACTGCATATTACGTTATATTATAAGGTATTTTCAATGATACACTGCATATTACGTTATATTATAAGGAATTTTCAATGATACACTGCATATAACGTTATATCATAAGGTATTGTCAATGATAGACTGCATGTTACGTTATATTATAAGGTATTTTCAATGATTCACTGCATATGACGTTATATTATAAGGTATTTTCAATGATACACTGCATATTGCATTATCTTATAAGGTGTCTTCAATGATACACTGCATATTGCGTTATATTATAAGGTATTTTCAATGATAAACTGCGTACTACGTTATATTATAAGGTATTTTCAATGATACACTGCATATTACGTTATATTATAAGGTATTTTCAATGATACACTGCATATTACTTTATATTATAAGGTATTTTCAATGTTACACTGCATATTACGTTAAATTATAAGGTATTTTCAATGATACACTGCATATTACGTTATATTATAAGGTATTGGCAATGATAGACTGCATATTACGTTATATTATAAGGTATTTTCAATGATACACTGCATATTACGTTATATTATAAGGAATTTTCAATGATACACTGCATATAACGTTATATCATAAGGAATTTTCAATGATACACTGCATATAACGTTATATCATAAGGTATTGTCAATGATAGACTGCATATGACGTTATATTATAAGGTATTTTCAATGATACACTGCATATTGCATTATCTTATAAGGTGTCTTCAATGATACACTGCATATTGCGTTATATTATAAGGTATTTTCAATGATAAACTGCGTATTACGTTATATTATAAGGTATTTTCAATGATACACTACATATTACGTTAAATTATAAGGTATTTTCAATGATACACTGCATATTGCATTATCTTATAAGGTGTCTTCAATGATACACTGCATATTGCGTTATATTATAAGGTATTTTCAATGATACACTGCATATTACTTTATATTATAAGGTATTTTCAATGATACACTGCATATTACGTTATATTACAAGGCATTTTCAATGATAGACTGCAAATATTACGTTATATTATAATGTATTTTGAACGATACACTGCATATTAGATTATATTATAAGGTATTTTCAATGATACACTGCATATTGCGTTATATTGTAAGGTATTTTCAATGATACATTGCATATTGCGTTATATTATAAGGTATTTTCAATGATACACTGCGTATTACGTTATATTATAAGGTATTTTCAATGTTACACTGCATATTACGTTAAATTATAAGGTATTTTGAACGATACACTGCATATTAGATTATATTATAAGGTATTTTCAATGATACACTGCATATTGCGTTATATTATAAGGTATTTTCAATGATACACTGCGTATTACGTTATATTATAACGTATTTTCACTAATACACTGAATATTACGTTATATTATAAGGTATTGGCAATGATAGACTGCATATTACGTTATATTATAAGGTGTTTTCAATGATACACTGCATATTACGTTATATTATAAGGTATTTTCAATGATACACTGCATATTACGTTATATTATAAGGTATTGGCAATGATAGACTGCATATTACGTTATATTATAAGGTATTTTCAATGATACACTGCATATTACGTTATATTATAAGGAATTTTCAATGATACACTGCATATAACGTAATATCATAAGGTATTGTCAATGATAGACTGCATATTACGTTATATTATAAGGTATTTTCAATGATACACTGCATATTACGTTAAATTATAAGGTATTTTCAGTGATACACTGCATATTACGTTATATTATAAGGTATTGGCAATGATAGACTGCATATTACGTTATATTATAAGGTATTTTCAATGATACACTGCATATTACGTTATATTATAGGGAATTTTCAATGATACACTGCATATTACGTTGTATTATTAGGTATTGTAAATGATAGACTGCATGTTACGTTATATTATAAGGTATTTTCAATGATTCACTGCATGTGACGTTATATCATAAGGTATTTTCAATGATACACTGCATATTACGTTATATTATAAGGTATTTTCAATGATAAACTGCGTATTACGTTATATTATAAGGTATTTTCAATGATACACTGCATTTTACTTTATATTATAAGGTATTTTCAATGATACACTGCATATTACATTATATTAAAAGGCATTTTCAATGATAGACTGCAAATATTACGTTATATTATAAGGTATTTTGAACGATACACTGCATATTAGATAATATTATAAGGTATTTTCAATGATACACTGCATATTACGTTACATTACAAGACATTTTCAATGATAGACTGCAAATATTACGTTATATTATAACGTATTTTCAATAATACACTGCATATTACGTTATATTATAAGGTATTTTCAATTTTACACTGCATATTACGTTATATTATAAGGTATTTTCAATGATACACTGCATATTACGTTATATCATAAGGTATTTTCAATGATACACTGCATATTACGTTATATTACAAGGCATTTTCAATGATAGACTGCAAATATTACGTTATATTATAAGGTATTTTGAACGATACACTGCATATTAGATTATATTATAAGGTATTTTCAATGATACACTGCATATTGCGTTATATTATAAGGTATTTTCAATGATACACTGCGTATTACGTTATAGTATAACGTATTTTCAATAATACACTGTATATTACGTTATATTATAAGGTATTTTCAATGTTACACTGCATATTACGTTAAATTATACGGTATTTTGAACGATACACTGCATATTAGATTATATTATAAGGTATATTCAATGTTACACTGCATATTACGTTAAATTATAAGGTATTTTCAGTGATACACTGCATATTACGTTATATTATAAGGTATTGGCAATGATAGACTGCATATTACGTTATATTATAAGGTATTTCCAATGTTACACTGCATATTACGTTAAATTATAAGGTATTTTCAATGATACACTGCATATTACGTTATATTATAAGGTATTGGCAATGATAGACTGCATATTACGTTATATTATAAGGTATTTTCAATGATACACTGTATATTACGTTATATTATAAGGAATTTTCAATGATACACTGCATATAACGTAATATCATAAGGTATTGTCAATGATAGACTGTATGTTACGTTATATTATAAGGTATTTTCAATGATTCACTGCATATGACGTTATATTATAAGGTATTTTCAATGATACACTGCAAATTACGTTATATCATAAGGTATTTTCAATGATACACTGCATATTACGTTATATTATAAGGTATTTTCAATGATACACTGCATATTACTTTATATTATAAGGTATTGGCAATGATAGACTGCATATTACGTTATATTATAAGGTATTTTCAATGATACACTGCATATTACGTTATATTATAAGGTATTTTCAATGATACACTGCATATTACTTTATATTATAAGGTATTTTCAATGATACACTGCATATTGCGTTATATTATAAGGTATTTTCAATGATACACTGCGTATTACGTTATATTATAACGTATTTTCAATAATACACTGAATATTACGTTATATTATAACGTATTTTCAATAATACACAGCATATTACGTTATATTATAAGGTATTTTCAATGTTACACTGCATATTACGTTAAATTATAAGGTATTTTCAATGATACACTGCATATTACGTTATATTATAAGGTATTGGCAATGACAGACTGCATATTACGTTATATAATAAGGTATTTTCAATGATACACTGCGTATTACGTTATATTATAACGTATTTTCAATAATACACTGCATATTACGTTATATTATAAGGTATTGGCAATGATAGACTGCATATTACGTTATATTATAAGGTATTTTCAATGATAGACTGTATGTTTCGTTATATTATAAGGTATTTTCAATGATTCACTGCATATGACGTTATATTATAAGGTATTGGCAATGACAGACTGCATATTACGTTATATAATAAGGTATTTTCAATGATACACTGCGTATTACGTTATATTATAACGTATTTTCAATAATACACTGCATATTACGTTATATTATAAGGTATTGGCAATGATAGACTGCATATTACGTTATATTATAAGGTATTTTCAATGATAGACTGTATGTTTCGTTATATTATAAGGTATTTTCAATGATTCACTGCATATGACGTTATATTATAAGGTATTTTCAATGATACACTGCATATTACGTTATATTATAAGGTATTGGCAATGATAGACTGCATATTACGTTATATTATAAGGTATTTTCAATGATAGACTGTATGTTTCGTTATATCATAAGGTATTTTCAATGATACACTGCATATTACGTTATATTATAAGGTATTGGCAATGATACACTGCATATTACGTTATATTATAAGGTATTTTCAATGATACACTGCATATTACGTTATATTATAAGGTATTGGCACTGATAGACTGCATATTACGTTATATTATAAGGTATTTTCAATGATACACTGCGTATTACGTTGTATTATAACGTATTTTCAATAATACACTGCATATTACGTTATATTATAAGGTATTTTCAATGATACACTGCATATTGCGTTATATTATAAGGTATTTTCAATGATACACTGCATATTACTTTATATTATAAGGTATTTTCAATGATACACTGCATATTGCGTTATATTATAAGGTATTTTCAATGATACACTGCGTATTACGTTATATTATAACGTATTTTCAATAATACACTGAATATTACGTTATATCATAACGTATTTTCAATAATACACAGCATATTACGTTATATTATAAGGTATTTTCAATGTTACACTGCATATTACGTTAAATTATAAGGTATTTTCAATGATACACTGCATATTACGTTATATTATAAGGTATTGGCAATGATAGACTGCATATTACGTTATATTATAAGGTATTTTCAATGATACACTGCGTATTACGTTATATTATATCGTATTTTCAATAATACACTGCATATTACGTTATATTATGAGGTATTGGCAATGATAGACTGCATATTACGTTATATTATAAGGTATTTTCAATGATAGACTGTATGTTTCGTTATATTATAAGGTATTTTCAATGATTCACTGCATATGACGTTATATTATAAGGTATTTTCAATGATACACTGCAAATTACGTTATATCATAAGGTATTTTCAATGATACACAGCATATTACTTTATATTATAAGGTATTTTCAATGTTACACTGCATATTACGTTAAATTATAAGGTATTTTCAATGATACACTGCATATTACGTTATATTATAAGGTATTGGCAATGATAGACTGCATATTACGTTATATTATAAGGTATTTTCAATGATACACTGCGTATTACGTTATATTATAACGTATTTTCAATAATACACTGCATATTACGTTATATTATAAGGTATTGGCAATGATAGACTGCATATTACGTTATATTATAAGGTATTGGCAATGATAGACTGCATATTACGTTATATTATAAGGTATTTTCAATGATAGACTGTATGTTTCGTTATATTATAAGGTATTTTCAATGATACACTGCATATTACGTTATATTATAAGGTATTGGCAATGATAGACTGCATATTACGTTATATTATAAGGTATTTTCAATGATACACTGCATATTACGTTATATTATAGGGAATTTTCAATGATACACTGCATATTACGTTGTATTATAAGGTATTGTGAATGATAGACTGCATGTTACGTTATATTATAAGGTATTTTCAATGATTCACTGCATGTGACGTTATATCATAAGGTATTTTCAATGATACACTGCATATTACGTTATATTATAAGGTATTTTCAATGATAAACTGCGTATTACGTTATATTATAAGGTATTTTCAATGATACACTGCATTTTACTTTATATTATAAGGTATTTTCAATGATACACTGCATATTACATTATATTAAAAGGCATTTTCAATGATAGACTGCAAATATTACGTTATATTATAAGGTATTTTGAACGATACACTGCATATTAGATAATATTATAAGGTATTTTCAATGATACACTGCATTTACGTTATATTATAAGGTATTGGCAATGATAGACTGCATATTACGTTATATTATAAGGTATTTTCAATGATACACTGCGTATTACGTTATATTATAACGTATTTTCAATGATACACTGCATATTAGATTATATTATAAGGTATTTTCAATGATACACTGCATATTACTTTATATTATAAGGTATTTTCAACGATACACTGCATATTGCGTTATATTATAAGGTATTTTCAATGATACACTGCGTATTACGTTATATTATAACGTATTTTCAATAATACACAGCATATTACGTTATATTATAAGGTATTTTCAATGATACACTGTATATTGCGTTATATTATAAGGTATTTTCAATGATACACTGCGTATTACGTTATAGTATAACGTATTTTCAATAATACACTGTATATTACGTTATATTATAAGGTATTTTCAATGTTACACTGCATATTACGTTAAATTATACGGTATTTTGAACGATACACTGCATATTAGATTATATTATAAGGTATTTTCAATGATACACTGCATATTGCGTTATATTATAAGGTATTTTCAATGATACACTGCGTATTACGTTATATTATAACGTATTTTCAATAATACACAGCATATTACGTTATATTATAAGGTATTTTCAATGTTACACTGCATATTACGTTAAATTATAAGGTATTTTCAATGATACACTACATACTACGTTATATTATAAGGTATTGGCAATGACAGACTGCATATTACGTTATATTATAAGGTATTTTCAATGATACACTGCGTATTACGTTATATTATAAGGTATTTTGAACGATACACTGCATATTAGATAATATTATAAGGTATTTTCAATGATACACTGCATTTACGTTATATTATAAGGTATTGGCAATGATAGACTGCATATTACGTTATATTATAAGGTATATTCAATGATACACTGCGTATTACGTTATATTATAGGGAATTTTCAATGATACACTGCGTATTACGTTATATTATAACGTATTTTCAATGATACACTGCATATTAGATTATATTATAAGGTATTTTCAATGATACACTGCATATTACTTTATATTATAAGGTATTTTCAACGATACACTGCATATTGCGTTATATTATAATGTATTTTCAATGATACACTGCGTATTACGTTATATTATAATGTATTTTCAATAATACACAGCATATTACGTTATATTATAAGGTATTTTCAATGTTACACTGCATATTACGTTAAATTATAAGGTATTTTCAATGATACACTGCATATTACGTTATATTATAAGGTATTGGCAATGATAGACTGCAAATTACGTTATATCATAAGGTATTTTCAATGATACACTGCATATTACGTTATATTATAAGGTATTTTCAATGATACACTGCATATTACTTTATATTATAAGGTATTGGCAATGATAGACTGCATATTACGTTATATTATAAGGTATTTTCAATGATACACTGCGTATTACGTTATATTATAACGTATTTTCAATGATACACTGCATATTAGATTATATTATAAGGTATTTTCAATGATACACTGCATATTACTTTATATTATAAGGTATTTTCAACGATACACTGCATATTGCGTTATATTATAATGTATTTTCAATGATACACTGCGTATTACGTTATATTATAATGTATTTTCAATAATACACAGCATATTACGTTATATTATAAGGTATTTTCAATGACACACTGCATATTGCGTTATATTATAAGGTATTTTCAATGATACACTGCGTATTACGTTATAGTATAACGTATTTTCAATAATACACTGTATATTACGTTATATTATAAGGTATTTTCAATGTTACACTGCATATTACGTTAAATTATACGGTATTTTGAACGATACACTGCATATTGCGTTATATTATAATGTATTTTCAATGATACACTGCGTATTACGTTATATTATAATGTATTTTCAATAATACACAGCATATTACGTTATATTATAAGGTATTTTCAATGACACACTGCATATTGCGTTATATTATAAGGTATTTTCAATGATACACTGCATATTGCGTTATATTATAAGGTATTTTCAATGATACACTGCGTATTACGTTATATTATAACGTATTTTCAATAATACACTGCATATTACGTTATATTATAAGGTATTGGCAATGATAGACTGCATATTACGTTATATTATAAGGTATTGGCAATGATAGACTGCAAATTACGTTATATCATAAGGTATTTTCAATGATACACTGCATATTACGTTATATTATAAGGTATTTTCAATGATACACTGCATTTACGTTATATTATAAGGTATTGGCAATGATAGACTGCATATTACGTTATATTATAAGGTATTTTCAATGATACACTGCGTATTACGTTATATTATAACGTATTTTCAATGATACACTGCATATTAGATTATATTATAAGGTATTTTCAATGATACACTGCATATTACTTTATATTATAAGGTATTTTCAACGATACACTGCATATTGCGTTATATTATAATGTATTTTCAATGATACACTGCGTATTACGTTATATTATAATGTATTTTCAATAATACACAGCATATTACGTTATATTATAAGGTATTTTCAATGATACACTGCATATTGCGTTATATTATAAGGTATTTTCAATGATACACTGCGTATTACGTTATATTATAACGTATTTTCAATAATACACTGTATATTACGTTATATTATAAGGTATTTTCAATGTTACACTGCATATTACGTTAAATTATACGGTATTTTGAACGATACACTGCATATTAGATTATATTATAAGGTATTGGCAATGATAGACTGCATATTACGTTATATTATAAGGTATTTTCAATGATACACTGCATATTACGTTATATTATAAGGTATTTTCAATGATACACTGCATATTACTTTATATTATAAGGTATTTTCAATGATACACTGCATATTGCGTTATATTATAAGGTATTTTCAATGATACACTGCATTTACGTTATATTATAAGGTATTGGCAATGATAGACTGCATATTACGTTATATTATAATGTATTTTCAATGATACACTGCGTATTACGTTATATTATAATGTATTTTCAATAATACACAGCATATTACCTTATATTATAAGGTATTTTCAATGATTCACTGCATGTGACGTTATATCATAAGGTATTTTCAATGATACACTGCATATTACGTTATATTATAAGGTATTTTCAATTATAAACTGCGTATTACGTTATATTATAAGGTATTTTCAATGATACACTGCATTTTACTTTATATTATTAGTTATTTTCAATGATACACTGCATATTACGTTATATTACAAGGCATTTTCAATGATAGACTGCAAATATTACGTTATATTATAAGGTATTTTGAACGATACACTGCATATTAGATTATATTATAAGGTATTTTCAATGATACACTGCATATTACGTTACATTACAAGATATTTTCAATGATAGACTGCAAATATTACGTTATATTATAAGGTATTTTGAACGATACACTGCATATTACGTTATATTATAAGGTATTGTCAATGATACACTGCGTATTACGTTATATTACAACGTATTTTCAATAATACACTGCATATTACGTTATATTATTAGGTATTTTGAACGATACACTGCATATTAGATTATATTATAAGGTATTTTCAATGATACACTGCCTATTGCGTTATAGTATAAGGTATTTTCAATGATATACTGCGTATTACGTTATATTATAATGTATTTTCAATGATACACTGCGTATTACGTTATATTATAAGGTATTTTCAATAATTCACTGCATATTACGTTATATTATAAGGTATTTTCAATGTTACACTGCATATTACGTTATATCATAAGGTATTTTCAATGATACACTGCATATTACGTTATATTACAAGGCATTTTCAATGATAGACTGCAAATATTACGTTATATTATAAGGTATTTTGAACGATACACTGCATATTAGATAATATTATAAGGTATTTTCAATGATACACTGCATTTACGTTATATTATAAGGTATTGGCAATGATAGACTGCAAATTACGTTATATCATAAGGTATTTTCAATGATACACTGCATATTACGTTATATTATAAGGTATTTTCAATGATACACTGCATATTACTTTATATTATAAGGTATTGGCAATGATAGACTGCATATTAGATTATATTATAAGGTATTTTCAATGATACACTGCATATTACTTTATATTATAAGGTATTTTCAACGATACACTGCATATTGCGTTATATTATAATGTATTTTCAATGATACACTGCGTATTACGTTATATTATAACGTATTTTCAATAATACACAGCATATTACGTTATATTATAAGGTATTTTCAATGATACACTGTATATTGCGTTATATTATAAGGTATTTTCAATGATACACTGCGTATTACGTTATAGTATAACGTATTTTCAATAATACACTGTATATTACGTTATATTATAAGGTATTTTCAATGTTACACTGCATATTACGTTAAATTATACGGTATTTTGAACGATACACTGCATATTAGATTATATTATAAGGTATTTTCAATGATACACTGCATATTGCGTTATATTATAAGGTATTTTCAATGATACACTGCGTATTACGTTATATTATAAGGTATTTTCAATGATACACTGCATATTACTTTATATTATAAGGTATTGGCAATGATAGACTGCATATTACGTTATATTATAAGGTATTTTCAATGATACACTGCATATTACGTTATATTATAAGGTATTTTCAATGATACACTGCATATTACTTTATATTATAAGGTATTTTCAATGATACACTGCATATTGCGTTATATTATAAGGTATTTTCAATGATACACTGCATTTACGTTATATTATAAGGTATTGGCAATGATAGACTGCATATTACGTTATATTATAATGTATTTTCAATGATACACTGCGTATTACGTTATATTATAATGTATTTTCAATAATACACAGCATATTACGTTATATTATAAGGTATTTTCAATGATTCACTGCATGTGACGTTATATCATAAGGTATTTTCAATGATACACTGCATATTACGTTATATTATAAGGTATTTTCAATTATAAACTGCGTATTACGTTATATTATAAGGTATTTTCAATGATACACTGCATTTTACTTTATATTATAAGGTATTTTCAATGATACACTGCATATTACATTATATTAAAAGGCATTTTCAATGATAGACTGCAAATATTACGTTATATTATAAGGTATTTTGAACGATACACTGCATATTAGATAATATTATAAGGTATTTTCAATGATACACTGCATTTACGTTATATTATAAGGTATTGGCAATGATAGACTGCAAATTACGTTATATCATAAGGTATTTTCAATGATACACTGCATATTACGTTATATTATAAGGTATTTTCAATGATACACTGCATATTACTTTATATTATAAGGTATTGGCAATGATAGACTGCATATTACGTTATATTATAAGGTATTTTCAATGATACACTGCATATTACGTTATATTATAAGGTATTTTCAATGATACACTGCATATTACTTTATATTATAAGGTATTTTCAATGATACACTGCATATTGCGTTATATTATAAGGTATTTTCAATGATACACTGCGTATTACGTTATATTATAACGTATTTTCAATAATACACTGAATATTACGTTATATCATAACGTATTTTCAATAATACACAGCATATTACGTTATATTATAAGGTATTTCAATGTTACACTGCATATTACGTTAAATTATAAGGTATTTTCAATGATACACTGCATACTACGTTATATTATAAGGTATTGGCAATGACAGACTGCATATTACGTTATATTATAAGGTATTTTCAATGATACACTGCGTATTACGTTATATTATAAGGTATTTTGAACGATACACTGCATATTAGATAATATTATAAGGTATTTTCAATGATACACTGCATTTACGTTATATTATAAGGTATTGGCAATGATAGACTGCATATTACGTTATATTATAAGGTATATTCAATGATACACTGCGTATTACGTTATATTATAGGGAATTTTCAATGATACACTGCATATTACGTTGTATTATAAGGTATTGTAAATGATAGACTGCATGTTACGTTATATTATAAGGTATTTTCAATGATTCACTGCATGTGACGTTATATCATAAGGTATTTTCAATGATACACTGCATATTACGTTATATTATAAGGTATTTTCAATGATAAACTGCATATTAGATAATATTATAAGGTATTTTCAATGATACACTGCATTTACGTTATATTATAAGGTATTGGCAATGATAGACTGCATATTACGTTATATTATAAGGTATTTTCAATGATACACTGCGTATTACGTTATATTATAACGTATTTTCAATGATACACTGCATATTAGATTATATTATAAGGTATTTTCAATGATACACTGCATATTACTTTATATTATAAGGTATTTTCAACGATACACTGCATATTGCGTTATATTATAATGTATTTTCAATGATACACTGCGTATTACGTTATATTATAATGTATTTTCAATAATACACAGCATATTACGTTATATTATAAGGTATTTTCAATGTTACACTGCATATTACGTTAAATTATAAGGTATTTTCAATGATACACTGCATATTACGTTATATTATAAGGTATTGGCAATGGTAGACTGCAAATTACGTTATATCATAAGGTATTTTCAATGATACACTGCATATTACGTTATATTATAAGGTATTTTCAATGATACACTGCATATTACTTTATATTATAAGGTATTGGCAATGATAGACTGCATATTACGTTATATTATAAGGTATTTTCAATGATACACTGCATATTACGTTATATTATAAGGTATTTTCAATGATACACTGCATATTACTTTATATTATAAGGTATTTTCAATGATACACTGCATATTGCGTTATATTATAAGGTATTTTCAATGATACACTGCGTATTACGTTATATTATAACGTATTTTCAATAATACACTGAATATTACGTTATATCATAACGTATTTTCAATAATACACAGCATATTACGTTATATTATAAGGTATTTTCAATGTTACACTGCATATTACGTTAAATTATAAGGTATTTTCAATGATACACTGCATATTACGTTATATTATAAGGTATTGGCAATGACAGACTGCATATTACGTTATATTATAAGGTATTTTCAATGATACACTGCGTATTACGTTATATTATAAGGTATTTTGAACGATACACTGCATATTAGATAATATTATAAGGTATTTTCAATGATACACTGCATTTACGTTATATTATAAGGTATTGGCAATGATAGACTGCATATTACGTTATATTATAAGGTATTTTCAATGATACACTGCGTATTACGTTATATTATAACGTATTTTCAATGATACACTGCATATTAGATTATATTATAAGGTATTTTCAATGATACACTGCATATTACTTTATATTATAAGGTATTTCAACGATACACTGCATATTACGTTATATTATAATGTATTTTCAATGATACACTGCGTATTACGTTACATTA
>CAKAJI010000032.1:767578-807801 GCA_916610255.1 Lasioglossum lativentre
AACGTAATATGCAGTGTATCATTGAAAATACCTTATGAAATAACGTAATATGCATTGTATCATTGAAAATACCTTATAATATAATGTAATATGCAGTGTATCGTTCAAAATACCTTATAATATAACGTAATATTTGCTGTCTGTCATTGAAAAAACCTTATAATATAGCGTAATATGTAGTGTATCATTGAAAATAACTTATAATATAACGCAATATGCAGTGTATCATTGAAAATACCTTAAAATATAACGTAATATGCAGTGTATCATTGAAAATACCTTATAATATAACGTAATATGCAGTGTATCATTGAAAATACCTTATGATATAACGTAATATGCATTGTATCATTGAAAATACCTTATAATATAACGTAATTGCAGTCTATCATTGAAAATACCTTATAATATAACGTAATATGCAATGTATCATTGAAAATACCTTATAATATAACGTAATATGCAGTGTATCATTGAAAATACCTTATAATATAGCGTAAGATGCAGTGTATCATTGAAAAATATATTATAATATAACGCAATATGCAGTGTATCATTGAAAATACCTTATAATATAACGTAATTGCAGTCTATCATTGAAAATACCTTATAATATAACGTAATATGCAGTGTATCATTGAAAATACCTTATGATATAACGTAATATGCATTGTATCATTGAAAATACCTTATAATATAATGTAATATGCAGTGTATCTTTCAAAATACCTTAATATATACGTAATATTTGCTGTCTGTCATTGAAAAAACCTTATAATATAACGTAATATGCAGTGTATCATTGAAAATACCTTATAATATAGCGTAATATGCAGTGTATCACTGAAAATACCTTATAATATAACGCAATATGCAGTGTATCATTGAAAATACCTTATAATATAACGTAATATGCAGTGCATCATTGAAAATACCTTATAATATAACGTAATATGTAGTGTATCATTGAAAATACCTTATAATATAACGTAATATGCAGTGTATCATTGAGAATACCTTATAATATAACGTAATATGCTGTGTATCATTAAAAATACCTTATAATATAACGTAACATGCAGTCTATCATTGAAAATACCTTATAATATAACGTAATATGCAGTGTATCATTGAAAATACCTTATAATATAACGTAATATGCAGTGTATCATTGAAAATACCTTATGATATAACGTAATATGCAGAGTATCATTGAAAAATACCTTATAATATAACGTAATATGCAGTGTATCATTGAAAATACCTTATAATATAACGTAATATGCAGTGTATCATTGAAAATACCTTATAATATAACGTGATATGCAGTGTATCATTGAAAATACCTTATGATATAACGTAATATGCAGTGTATCATTGAAAATACCTTATGATATAACGTAATATGCAGTGTATCATTGAAAATACCTTATGATATAACGTAATATGCATTGTATCATTGAAAATACCTTATAATATAATGTAATATGCAGTGTATCGTTCAAAATACCTTATAATATAGCGTAATATGCAGTGTATCATTGAAAATACCTTATAATATAACGTAATATGCAGTGTATCATTGAGAATACCTTATAATATAACGTAATATGCTGTGTATCATTAAAAATACCTTATAATATAACGTAACATGCAGTCTATCATTGAAAATACCTTATAATATAACGTAATATGCAGTGTATCATTGAAAATACCTTATAATATAACGTAATATGCAGTGTATCATTGAAAATACCTTATGATATAACGTAATATGCAGAGTATCATTGAAAATACCTTATAATATAACGTAATATGCAGTGTATCATTGAAAATACCTTATAATATAACGTAATATGCAATGTATCATTGAAAATACCTTATAATATAACGTGATATGCAGTGTATCATTGAAAATACCTTATGATATAACGTAATATGCAGTGTATCATTGAAAATACACTGCATATTGATATAACGTAATATGCAGTGTATCATTGAAAATACCTTATGATATAACGTAATATGCATTGTATCATTGAAAATACCTTATAATATAATGTAATATGCAGTGTATCGTTCAAAATACCTTATAATATAGCGTAATATTTGCTGTCTGTCATTGAAAAAAACCTTATAATATAACGTAATATGCAGTGTGTCATTGAAAATACCTTATAATATAACGTAATATGCAGTGTATCATTGAAAATACCTTATGATATAACGAAATATGCATTGTATCATTGAAAATACCTTATAATATAATGTAATATGCAGTGTATCGTTCAAAATACCTTATAATATAACGTAATATTTGCTGTCTGTCATTGAAAAAACCTTATAATATAAAGTAATATGCAGTGTATCATTGAAAATACCTTATAATATAGCGTAATATGCATTGTATCACTGAAAATACCTTATAATATAACGCAATATGCAGTGTATCATTGAAAATACCTTATAATATAACGTAATATGCAGTGCATCATTGAAAATACCTTATAATATAACGTAATATGCAGTGTATCATTGAGAATACCTTATAATATAACGTAATATGCTGTGTATCATTAAAAATACCTTATAATATAACGTAACATGCAGTCTATCATTGAAAATACCTTATAATATAACGTAATATGCAGTGTATCATTGAAAATACCTTATAATATAACGTAATATGCAGTGTATCATTGAAAATACCTTATGATATAACGTAATATGCAGTGTATCATTGAAAATACCTTATAATATAACGTAATATACAATGTATCATTGAAAATACCTTATAATATAACGTAATATGCAGTGTATCATTGAAAATACCTTATGATATAACGTAATATGCATTGTATTATTGAAAATACCTTATAATATAATGTAATATGCAGTGTATCGTTCAAAATACCTTATGATATAACGTAATATGCAGTGTATCATTGAAAATACCTTATGATATAACGTAATATGCATTGTATCATTGAAAATACCTTATAATATAATGTAATATGCAGTGTATCGTTCAAAATACCTTATAATATAACGTAATATTTGCTGTCTGTCATTGAAAAAACCTTATAATATAACGTAATATGCAGTGTATCATTGAAAATACCTTATAATATAACGTAATATGCAATGTATCATTGTCAATACCTTATAATATAACGTGATATGCAGTGTATCATTGAAAATACCTTATGATATAACGTAATATGCAGTGTATCATTGAAAATACCTTATGATATAACGTAATATGCAGTGTATCATTGAAAATACCTTATGATATAACGTAATATGCAGTGTATCATTGAAAATACCTTATGATATAACGTAATATGCAGTGTATCATTGAAAATACCTTATGATATAACGTAATATGCATTGTATCATTGAAAATACCTTATAATATAATGTAATATGCAGTGTATCGTTCAAAATACCTTATAATATAACGTAATATGCAGTGTATCATTGAAAATACCTTATGATATAAAGTAATATGCATTGTATCATTGAAAATACCTTATAATATAATGTAATATGCAGTGTATCGTTCAAAATACCTTATAATATAACGTAATATTTGCTGTCTGTCATTGAAAAAACCTTATAATATAACGTAATATGCAGTGTATCATTGAAAATACCTTATAATATAGCGTAATATGCATTGTATCACTGAAAATACCTTATAATATAACGCAATATGCAGTGTATCATTGAAAATACCTTATAATATAACGTAATATGCAGTGCATCATTGAAAATACCTTATAATATAACGTAATATGTAGTTCTATCATTGAAAATACCTTATAATATAGCGTAAGATGCAGTGTATCATTGAAAATACCTTATAATATAACGCAATATGCAGTGTATCATTGAAAATACCTTATAATATAACGTAATTGCAGTCTATCATTGAAAATACCTTATAATATAACGTAATATGCAATGTATCATTGAAAATACCTTATAATATAACGTAATATGCAGTGTATCATTGAAAATACCTTATGATATAACGTAATATGCAGTGTATCATTGAAAATACCTTATGATATAACGTAATATGCAGTGTATCATTGAAAATACCTTATGATATAACGTAATATGCATTGTATCATTGAAAATACCTTATAATATAATGTAATATGCAGTGTATCGTTCAAAATACCATATAATATAACGTAATATTTGCTGTCTGTCATTGAAAAAACCTTATAATATAACGTAATATGCAGTGTATCATTGAAAATACCTTATAATATAGCGTAAGATGCAGTGTATCATTGAAAATACCTTATAATATAACGCAATATGCAGTGTATCATTGAAAATACCTTATAATATAACGTAATTGCAGTCTATCATTGAAAATACCTTATAATATAACGTAATATGCAATGTATCATTGAAAATACCTTATAATATAACGTAATATGCAGTGTATCATTGAAAATACCTTATGATATAACGTAATATGCATTGTATCATTGAAAATACCTTATAATATAACGTAATATGCAGTGTATCATTGAGAATACCTTATAATACAACGTAATATGCTGTGTATCATTGAAAATACCTTATAATACAACGTAACATGCAGTCCTTCATTGAAAATACCTTATAATATAACGTAATATGCAGTGTATCATTGAAAATACCTTATAATATAACGTAATATGCAGTGTATCATTGAAAATACCTTATGATATAACGTAATATGCAGAGTATCATTGAAAATACCTTATAATATAACGTAATATGCAATGTATCATTGAAAATACCTTATAATATAACGTAATATGCAGTGTATCATTGAAAATACCTTATGATATAACGTAATATGCATTGTATCATTGAAAATACCTTATAATATAATGTAATATGCAGTGTATCGTTCAAAATACCTTATAATATAACGTAATATTTGCTGTCTGTCATTGAAAAAACCTTATAATATAACGTAATATCCAGTGTATCATTGAAAATACCTTATAATATAGCGTAATATGTAGTGTATCATTGAAAATAACTTATAATATAACGCAATATGCAGTGTATCATTGAAAATACCTTATAATATAACGTAATATGCAGTGTATCATTGAAAATACCTTATAATATAACGTAATATGCAGTGTATCATTGAAAATACCTTATGATATAACGTAATATGCATTGTATCATTGAAAATACCTTATAATATAATGTAATATGCAGTGTATCGTTGAAAATACCATATAATATAACGTAATATTTGCTGTCTGTCATTGAAAAAACCTTATAATATAACGTAATATGCAGTGTATCATTGAAAATACCTTATGATATAACGTAATATGCATTGTATCATTGAAAATACTTTATAATATAACGCAATATGCAGTGTATCATTGAAAATACCTTATAATATAACGTAATTGCAGTCTATCATTGAAAATACCTTATAATATAACGCAATATGCAGTGTATCATTGAAAATACCTTATGATATAACGTAATATGCAGTGTATCATTGAAAATACCATATAATATAACGTAATATGCAGTGTATCATTGAAAATACCTTATGATATAACGTAATATGCATTGTATCATTGAAAATACCTTATAATATAATGTAATATGCAGTGTATCATTGAAAATACCTTATGATATAACGTAATATGCAGTGTATCATTGAAAATACCTTATGATATAACGTAATATGCATTGTATCATTGAAAATACCTTATAATATAATGTAATATGCAGTGTATCGTTCAAAATACCTTATAATATAACGTAATATTTGCTGTCTGTCATTGAAAAAACCTTATAATATAACGTAATATGCAGTGTATCATTGAAAATACCTTATAATATAGCGTAATATGCAGTGTATCACTGAAAATACCTTATAATATAACGCAATATGCAGTGTATCATTGAAAATACCTTATAATATAACGTAATATGCAGTGTATCATTGAAAATACCTTATGAAATAACGTAATATGCATTGTATCATTGAA
This sequence comes from Lasioglossum lativentre, assembly GCA_916610255.1. Classification (NCBI taxonomy): domain Eukaryota; kingdom Metazoa; phylum Arthropoda; class Insecta; order Hymenoptera; family Halictidae; genus Lasioglossum; species Lasioglossum lativentre. The sequence goes on from CAKAJI010000032.1 coordinate 773,614, forward strand.
AATACCTTATAATATAATGTAATATGCAGTGTATCGTTCAAAATACCTTATAATATAACGTAATATTTGCTGTCTGTCATTGAAAAAACCTTATAATATAGCGTAATATGTAGTGTATCATTGAAAATAACTTATAATATAACGCAATATGCAGTGTATCATTGAAAATACCTTAAAATATAACGTAATATGCAGTGTATCATTGAAAATACCTTATAATATAACGTAATATGCAGTGTATCATTGAAAATACCTTATGATATAACGTAATATGCATTGTATCATTGAAAATACCTTATAATATAACGTAATTGCAGTCTATCATTGAAAATACCTTATAATATAACGTAATATGCAATGTATCATTGAAAATACCTTATAATATAACGTAATATGCAGTGTATCATTGAAAATACCTTATAATATAGCGTAAGATGCAGTGTATCATTGAAAATATATTATAATATAACGCAATATGCAGTGTATCATTGAAAATACCTTATAATATAACGTAATTGCAGTCTATCATTGAAAATACCTTATAATATAACGTAATATGCAGTGTATCATTGAAAATACCTTATGATATAACGTAATATGCATTGTATCATTGAAAATACCTTATAATATAATGTAATATGCAGTGTATCTTTCAAAATACCTTATAATATAACGTAATATTTGCTGTCTGTCATTGAAAAAACCTTATAATATAACGTAATATGCAGTGTATCATTGAAAATACCTTATAATATAGCGTAATATGCAGTGTATCACTGAAAATACCTTATAATATAACGCAATATGCAGTGTATCATTGAAAATACCTTATAATATAACGTAATATGCAGTGCATCATTGAAAATACCTTATAATATAACGTAATATGTAGTGTATCATTGAAAATACCTTATAATATAACGTAATATGCAGTGTATCATTGAGAATACCTTATAATATAACGTAATATGCTGTGTATCATTAAAAATACCTTATAATATAACGTAACATGCAGTCTATCATTGAAAATACCTTATAATATAACGTAATATGCAGTGTATCATTGAAAATACCTTATAATATAACGTAATATGCAGTGTATCATTGAAAATACCTTATGATATAACGTAATATGCAGAGTATCATTGAAAATACCTTATAATATAACGTAATATGCAGTGTATCATTGAAAATACCTTATAATATAACGTAATATGCAGTGTATCATTGAAAATACCTTATAATATAACGTGATATGCAGTGTATCATTGAAAATACCTTATGATATAACGTAATATGCAGTGTATCATTGAAAATACCTTATGATATAACGTAATATGCAGTGTATCATTGAAAATACCTTATGATATAACGTAATATGCATTGTATCATTGAAAATACCTTATAATATAATGTAATATGCAGTGTATCGTTCAAAATACCTTATAATATAGCGTAATATGCAGTGTATCATTGAAAATACCTTATAATATAACGTAATATGCAGTGTATCATTGAGAATACCTTATAATATAACGTAATATGCTGTGTATCATTAAAAATACCTTATAATATAACGTAACATGCAGTCTATCATTGAAAATACCTTATAATATAACGTAATATGCAGTGTATCATTGAAAATACCTTATAATATAACGTAATATGCAGTGTATCATTGAAAATACCTTATGATATAACGTAATATGCAGAGTATCATTGAAAATACCTTATAATATAACGTAATATGCAGTGTATCATTGAAAATACCTTATAATATAACGTAATATGCAATGTATCATTGAAAATACCTTATAATATAACGTGATATGCAGTGTATCATTGAAAATACCTTATGATATAACGTAATATGCAGTGTATCATTGAAAATACCTTATGATATAACGTAATATGCAGTGTATCATTGAAAATACCTTATGATATAACGTAATATGCATTGTATCATTGAAAATACCTTATAATATAATGTAATATGCAGTGTATCGTTCAAAATACCTTATAATATAGCGTAATATTTGCTGTCTGTCATTGAAAAAACCTTATAATATAACGTAATATGCAGTGTGTCATTGAAAATACCTTATAATATAACGTAATATGCAGTGTATCATTGAAAATACCTTATGATATAACGAAATATGCATTGTATCATTGAAAATACCTTATAATATAATGTAATATGCAGTGTATCGTTCAAAATACCTTATAATATAACGTAATATTTGCTGTCTGTCATTGAAAAAACCTTATAATATAACGTAATATGCAGTGTATCATTGAAAATACCTTATAATATAGCGTAATATGCATTGTATCACTGAAAATACCTTATAATATAACGCAATATGCAGTGTATCATTGAAAATACCTTATAATATAACGTAATATGCAGTGCATCATTGAAAATACCTTATAATATAACGTAATATGCAGTGTATCATTGAGAATACCTTATAATATAACGTAATATGCTGTGTATCATTAAAAATACCTTATAATATAACGTAACATGCAGTCTATCATTGAAAATACCTTATAATATAACGTAATATGCAGTGTATCATTGAAAATACCTTATAATATAACGTAATATGCAGTGTATCATTGAAAATACCTTATGATATAACGTAATATGCAGAGTATCATTGAAAATACCTTATAATATAACGTAATATACAATGTATCATTGAAAATACCTTATAATATAACGTAATATGCAGTGTATCATTGAAAATACCTTATGATATAACGTAATATGCATTGTATCATTGAAAATACCTTATAATATAATGTAATATGCAGTGTATCGTTCAAAATACCTTATGATATAACGTAATATGCAGTGTATCATTGAAAATACCTTATGATATAACGTAATATGCATTGTATCATTGAAAATACCTTATAATATAATGTAATATGCAGTGTATCGTTCAAAATACCTTATAATATAGCGTAATATTTGCTGTCTGTCATTGAAAAAACCTTATAATATAACGTAATATGCAGTGTGTCATTGAAAATACCTTATAATATAACGTAATATGCAGTGTATCATTGAAAATACCTTATGATATAACGTAATATGCATTGTATCATTGAAAATACCTTATAATATAATGTAATATGCAGTGTATCGTTCAAAATACCTTATAATATAACGTAATATTTGCTGTCTGTCATTGAAAAAACCTTATAATATAACGTAATATGCAGTGTATCATTGAAAATACCTTATAATATAGCGTAATATGCATTGTATCACTGAAAATACCTTATAATATAACGCAATATGCAGTGTATCATTGAAAATACCTTATAATATAACGTAATATGCAGTGCATCATTGAAAATACCTTATAATATAACGTAATATGTAGTGTATCATTGAAAATACCTTATAATATAGCGTAAGATGCAGTGTATCATTGAAAATACCTTATAATATAACGCAATATGCAGTGTATCATTGAAAATACCTTATAATATAACGTAATTGCAGTCTATCATTGAAAATACCTTATAATATAACGTAATATGCAATGTATCATTGAAAATACCTTATAATATAACGTAATATGCAGTGTATCATTGAAAATACCTTATGATATAACGTAATATGCAGTGTATCATTGAAAATACCTTATGATATAACGTAATATGCAGTGTATCATTGAAAATACCTTATGATATAACGTAATATGCATTGTATCATTGAAAATACCTTATAATATAATGTAATATGCAGTGTATCGTTCAAAATACCATATAATATAACGTAATATTTGCTGTCTGTCATTGAAAAAACCTTATAATATAACGTAATATGCAGTGTATCATTGAAAATACCTTATAATATAGCGTAAGATGCAGTGTATCATTGAAAATACCTTATAATATAACGCAATATGCAGTGTATCATTGAAAATACCTTATAATATAACGTAATTGCAGTCTATCATTGAAAATACCTTATAATATAACGTAATATGCAATGTATCATTGAAAATACCTTATAATATAACGTAATATGCAGTGTATCATTGAAAATACCTTATGATATAACGTAATATGCATTGTATCATTGAAAATACCTTATAATATAACGTAATATGCAGTGTATCATTGAGAATACCTTATAATACAACGTAATATGCTGTGTATCATTAAAAATACCTTATAATATAACGTAACATGCAGTCTATCATTGAAAATACCTTATAATATAACGTAATATGCAGTGTATCATTGAAAATACCTTATAATATAACGTAATATGCAGTGTATCATTGAAAATACCTTATGATATAACGTAATATGCAGAGTATCATTGAAAATACCTTATAATATAACGTAATATGCAATGTATCATTGAAAATACCTTATAATATAACGTAATATGCAGTGTATCATTGAAAATACCTTATGATATAACGTAATATGCATTGTATCATTGAAAATACCTTATAATATAATGTAATATGCAGTGTATCGTTCAAAATACCTTATAATATAACGTAATATTTGCTGTCTGTCATTGAAAAAACCTTATAATATAACGTAATATCCAGTGTATCATTGAAAATACCTTATAATATAGCGTAATATGTAGTGTATCATTGAAAATAACTTATAATATAACGCAATATGCAGTGTATCATTGAAAATACCTTATAATATAACGTAATATGCAGTGTATCATTGAAAATACCTTATAATATAACGTAATATGCAGTGTATCATTGAAAATACCTTATGATATAACGTAATATGCATTGTATCATTGAAAATACCTTATAATATAATGTAATATGCAGTGTATCGTTCAAAGTACCATATAATATAACGTAATATTTGCTGTCTGTCATTGAAAAAACCTTATAATATAACGCAATATGCAGTGTATCATTGAAAATACCTAATAATATAACGTAATATGCAGTGTATCATTGAAAATACCTTATGATATAACGTAATATGCATTGTATCATTGAAAATACCTTATAATATAACGCAATATGCAGTGTATCATTGAAAATACCTTATGATATAACGTAATATGCAGAGTATCATTGAAAATACCTTATAATATAACGTAATATGCAATGTATCATTGAAAATACCTTATAATATAACGTAATATGCAGTGTATCATTGAAAATACCTTATGATATAACGTAATATGCATTGTATCATTGAAAATACCTTATAATATAATGTAATATGCAGTGTATCGTTCAAAATACCTTATAATATAACGTAATATTTGCTGTCTGTCATTGAAAAAACCTTATAATATAACGTAATATCCAGTGTATCATTGAAAATACCTTATAATATAGCGTAATATGTAGTGTATCATTGAAAATAACTTATAATATAACGCAATATGCAGTGTATCATTGAAAATACCTTATAATATAACGTAATATGCAGTGTATCATTGAAAATACCTTATAATATAACGTAATATGCAGTGTATCATTGAAAATACCTTATGATATAACGTAATATGCATTGTATCATTGAAAATACCTTATAATATAATGTAATATGCAGTGTATCGTTCAAAATACCATATAATATAACGTAATATTTGCTGTCTGTCATTGAAAAAACCTTATAATATAACGCAATATGCAGTGTATCATTGAAAATACCTAATAATATAACGTAATATGCAGTGTATCATTGAAAATACCTTATGATATAACGTAATATGCATTGTATCATTGAAAATACTTTATAATATAACGCAATATGCAGTGTATCATTGAAAATACCTTATAATATAACGTAATTGCAGTCTATCATTGAAAATACCTTATAATATAACGCAATATGCAGTGTATCATTGAAAATACCTTATGATATAACGTAATATGCAGTGTATCATTGAAAATACCATATAATATAACGTAATATGCAGTGTATCATTGAAAATACCTTATGATATAACGTAATATGCATTGTATCATTGAAAATACCTTATAATATAATGTAATATGCAGTGTATCATTGAAAATACCTTATGATATAACGTAATATGCAGTGTATCATTGAAAATACCTTATGATATAACGTAATATGCATTGTATCATTGAAAATACCTTATAATATAATGTAATATGCAGTGTATCGTTCAAAATACCTTATAATATAACGTAATATTTGCTGTCTGTCATTGAAAAAAACCTTATAATATAACGTAATATGCAGTGTATCATTGAAAATACCTTATAATATAGCGTAATATGCAGTGTATCACTGAAAATACCTTATAATATAACGCAATATGCAGTGTATCATTGAAAATACCTTATAATATAACGTAATATGCAGTGTATCATTGAAAATACCTTATAATATAACGTAATATGTAGTGTATCATTGAAAATACCTTATAATATAACGTAATATGCAGTGTATCATTGAGAATACCTTATAATATAACGTAATATGCTGTGTATCATTAAAAATACCTTATAATATAACGTATCATGCAGTCTATCATTGAAAATACCTTATAATATAACGTAATATGCAGTGTATCATTGAAAATACCTTATAATATAACGTAATATGCAGTCTATCATTGAAAATACCTTATAATATAACGTAATATGCAGTGTATCATTGAAAATACCTTATAATATAACGTAATATGCAGTGTATCATTGAAAATACCTTATGATATACCGTAATATGCAGTGTATCATTGAAAATACCTTATAATATAACATAATATGCAGTGTATCATTGAAAATACATTATAATATAACGTAATATGCTGTGTATAATTGAAAATACCTTATAATATAACGTAATATGCAGTGTATCATTGAAAATACCTTATAATATAACGTAATGTATAGTCTGGGTTAGGTCTGGGTTAGTAAGAAAATGCCTTGTAATATAACGTAATATGCAGTGTATCATTGAAAATACCTTATAAAATAATGTAATATGCAGTGTATCATTTAAAATACCTTATAATATAACGTAATATGCAGTCTATCATTGAAAATACCTTATAATATAACGTAATATGCAATGTATCATTGAAAATACCTTATAATATACCGGAATATGCAGTGTCTCATTGGAAATCCCTTATAATATAACGTAATATGCAGTGTATTATTGAAAATACCTTATAATATAACGCAATATGCAGTGTATCATTGAAAATACCTTATAATATAACATAATATGCAGTGTATCATTGAAAATACATTATAATATAACGTAATATGCTGTGTATAATTGAAAATACCTTATAATATAACGTAATATGCAGTGTATCATTGAAAATACCTTATAATATAACGTAATATGCAGTGTATTATTGAAAATACCTTATAATATAACGTAATATGCAGTGTATCATTGAAAATACCTTATAATATAACGTAATATGCAGTGTATTATTGAAAATACCTTATAATATAACGTAATATGCAGATTATCATTTAAAATACCTTATAATATAATGTAATATGCAGTCTATCATTGAATATACGTTATAATATAACGCAATATGCAGTGTATCATTGAAAATACCTTATAATATAATCTAATATGCAGTGCATCGTACAAAATACCTTATAATATAACGTAATATTTGCAGTCTATCATTGAAAATGCCTTGTAATACAACGTAATATGCAGTGTATCATTGAAAATACCTTATAATATAACGTAATATGCAGTCTATCATTGAAAATTCCTAATAATATAACGTAATATGCAGTGTATTATTGAAAATACATTATAAAATAATGTAATATGCAGTGTATCATTGAAAATACCTTATAATATAACGGAATATGCAGTGTCTCATTGGAAATCCCTTATAATATAACGTAATATACTGTGTGTCATTGAAAATACCTTATTATATAACGTAATATGCAGTGTATCATTGAAAATACTTTATAATATAACGTAATATGCAGTCTATCATTGACAATACCTTATAATATAACGTAATATGCTGTGTATCGTTGAAAATACCTTATTATATAACGTAATATGCAGTGTATCATTGAAAATACTTTATAATATAAGGTAATATGCAGTCTATCATTGACAATACCTTATAATATAACGGAATATGCAGTGTCTCATTGGAAATCCCTTATAATATAACGTAATATGCAGTGTATCATAGAAAATACCTTATAATATAACATAGTATGCTGTGTATCATTGAAAATACCTTATAATATAACGTAATATGCAGTCTATCATTGAAAATACCTTATAATATAACGTAATATGCAGTGTATCATTGAAAATACCTTATAATATAACGTAATATGCAGTGTATCATTGAAAATACCTTATGATATACCGTAATATGCAGTGTATCATTGAAAATACCTTATAATATAACGTAATATGCAGTGTCTCATTGGAAATACCTTATAATATAACGTAATATGCAATGTATCATTGAAAATACCTTATAATATACCGGAATATGCAGTGTCTCATTGGAAATCCCTTATTATATAACGTAATATGCAGTGTATTATTGAAAATACCTTATAATATAACGCAATATGCAGTGTATCATTGAAAATACCTTACAATATAACGCAATATGCAGAGTATCATTGAAAATACCTTATAATATAATCTAATATGCAGTGTATCATTGAAAATACCTTTTAATATAACGTAATATGCAGTGTATCATTGAAAATCCCTTATAATATAACGTAATATGCAGTCAATCATTGAAAATACCTTATAATATAACGTATTATGCTGTGTATCATTGAAAATACCTTATAATATAACGTAATATGCAGTGTATTATTGAAAATACCTTATAATATAACGTAACATGCAGTCTATCGTTGAAAATACCTTATAATATAACGTAATATGCAGTGTATTATTGCAAATACCTTATAATATAATGAAATATGCAGTGTATCATTGAAAATACATTATAATATAACGGAATATGCAGTGTCTCATTGAAAACCCCTTATAATATAACGTAATATGCAGTCTATCATTGAAAATACCTTATAATATAACGTAATATGCAGTGTATTATTGAAAATACCTTATAAAATAATGTAACATGCAGTGTCTCATTGGAAATCCCTTATAATATAACGTAATATTTGCAGTCTATCATTGAAAATGCCTTGTAATATAACGTAATATGCAGTGTATAATTGAAAATACCTTATAATATAACATAGTATGCAGTGTATCGTTCAAAATACCTTATAATATAACGTAATATTTGCAGTCTATCATTGAAAATACCTTATAATATAACGTAATATTCAGTGTATCATTGAAAATACCCTATAATATAACATAGTATGCAGTGTATAGTTCAAAATACCTTATAATATAACGTAATATTTGCAGTCTATCATTGAAAATGCCGTGTAATATAACGTAATATGCAATGTATCATTGAAAATATCTTATAATATAACATAATATGCAGTGTATCATTGAAAATACATTATAATATAACGTAATATGCTGTGTATAATTGAAAATACCTTATAATATAACGTAATATGCAGTGTATCATTGAAAATACCTTATAATATAACGTAATGTATAGTCTGGGTTAGGTCTGGGTTAGTAAGAAAATGCCTTGTAATATAACGTAATATGCAGTGTATCATTGAAAATACCTTATAATATAACGTAATATGCAGATTATCATTTAAAATACCTTATAATATAACGTAATATGCAGTGTATTATTGAAAATACCTTATAATATAATGTAATATGCAGTGTATCATTGAAAATACTTTATAATATAACGTAATATGCAGTGTATCATTGAAAATACCTTATAATATAACGTAATATGCAGTGTATCATTGAAAATACTTTATAATATAACGGAATATGCAGTGTCTCATTGGAAATCCCTTATAATATAACGTAATATTTGCAGTCTATCATTGAAAATGCCTTGTAATATAACGTAATATGCAGTGTATCATTGAAAATACCTTATAATATAACATAGTATGCAGTGTATCGTTCAAAATACCTTATAATATAACGTAATATTTGCAGTCTATCATTGAAAATGCCTTGTAATATAACGTAATATGCAGTGTATCATTGAAAATACCTTATAATATAACGTAATATGCAGTGTCTCATTGGAAATCCCTTATAATATAACGTAATATGCAGTGTATCATTGAAAATACCTTATAATATAACGTAATATGCAGTCTATCATTGAAAATACCTTATAATATAACGTAATATGCAGTGTATCATTGAAAATACCTTACAATATAACGCAATATGCAGACTATCATTGAAAATACCTTATAATATAATCTAATATGCAGTGTATCATTGAAAATACCTTTTAATATAACGTAATATGCAGTGTATCATTGAAAATACTTTATAATATAACGGAATATGCAGTGTCTCATTGAAAACCCCTTATAATATAACGTAATATGCAGTCTATCATTGAAAATACCTTATAATATAACGTAATATGCAGTGTATTATTGAAAATACCTTATAAAATAATGTAACATGCAGTGTCTCATTGGAAATCCCTTATAATATAACGTAATATTTGCAGTCTATCATTGAAAATGCCTTGTAATATAACGTAATATGCAGTGTATCATTGAAAATACCTTATAATATAACATAGTATGCAGTGTATCGTTCAAAATAACTTATAATATAACGTAATATTTGCAGTCTATCATTGGAAATGCCTTGTAATATAACGTAATATGCAGTCTATCATTGAAAATACCTTATAATATAACGTAATATTCAGTGTATCATTGAAAATACCCTATAATATAACATAGTATGCAGTGTATAGTTCAAAATACCTTATAATATAACGTAATATTTGCAGTCTATCATTGAAAATGCCGTGTAATATAACGTAATATGCAATGTATCATTGAAAATACCTTATAATATAACATAATATGCAGTGTATCATTGAAAATACATTATAATATAACGTAATATGCTGTGTATAATTGAAAATACCTTATAATATAACGGAATATGCAGTGTCTCATTGGAAATCCCTTATAATATAACGTAATATACTGTGTATCATTGAAAATACCTTATTATATAACGTAATATGCAGTGTATCATTGAAAATACTTTATAATATAACGTAATATGCAGTCTATCATTGACAATACCTTATAATATAACGTAATATGCTGTGTATCGTTGAAAATACCTTATTATATAACGTAATATGCAGTGTATCATTGAAAATACTTTATAATATAACGTAATATGCAGTCTATCATTGACAATACCTTATAATATAACGGAATATGCAGTGTCTCATTGGAAATCCCTTATAATATAACGTAATATGCAGTGTATCATTGAAAATACCTTATAATATAACATAGTATGCTGTGTATCATTGAAAATACCTTATAATATAACGTAATATGCAGTCTATCATTGAAAATACCTTATAATATAACGTAATATGCAGTGTATCATTGAAAATACCTTATAATATAACGTAATATGCAGTGTATCATTGAAAATACCTTATGATATACCGTAATATGCAGTGTATCATTGAAAATACCTTATAATATAACGTAATATGCAGTGTCTCATTGGAAATACCTTATAATATAACGTAATATGCAATGTATCATTGAAAATACCTTATAATATACCGGAATATGCAGTGTCTCATTGGAAATCCCTTATTATATAACGTAATATGCAGTGTATTATTGAAAATACCTTATAATATAACGCAATATGCAGTGTATCATTGAAAATACCTTACAATATAACGCAATATGCAGAGTATCATTGAAAATACCTTATAATATAATCTAATATGCAGTGTATCATTGAAAATACCTTTTAATATAACGTAATATGCAGTGTATCATTGAAAATCCCTTATAATATAACGTAATATGCAGTCAATCATTGAAAATACCTTATAATATAACGTATTATGCTGTGTATCATTGAAAATACCTTATAATATAACGTAATATGCAGTGTATTATTGAAAATACCTTATAATATAACGTAACATGCAGTCTATCGTTGAAAATACCTTATAATATAACGTAATATGCAGTGTATTATTGCAAATACCTTATAATATAATGAAATATGCAGTGTATCATTGAAAATACTTTATAATATAACGGAATATGCAGTGTCTCACTGAAAACCCCTTATAATATAACGTAATATGCAGTCTATCATTGAAAATACCTTATAATATAACGTAATATGCAGTGTATTATTGAAAATACCTTATAAAATAATGTAACATGCAGTGTCTCATTGGAAATCCCTTATAATATAACGTAATATTTGCAGTCTATCATTGAAAATGCCTTGTAATATAACGTAATATGCAGTGTATCATTGAAAATACCTTATAATATAACATAGTATGCAGTGTATCGTTCAAAATACCTTATAATATAACGTAATATTTGCAGTCTATCATTGAAAATACCTTATAATATAACGTAATATTCAGTGTATCATTGAAAATACCCTATAATATAACATAGTATGCAGTGTATAGTTCAAAATACCTTATAATATAACGTAATATTTGCAGTCTATCATTGAAAATGCCGTGTAATATAACGTAATATGCAATGTATCATTGAAAATATCTTATAATATAACATAATATGCAGTGTATCATTGAAAATACATTATAATATAACGTAATATGCTGTGTATAATTGAAAATACCTTATAATATAACGTAATATGCAGTGTATCATTGAAAATACCTTATAATATAACGTAATGTATAGTCTGGGTTAGGTCTGGGTTAGTAAGAAAATGCCTTGTAATATAACGTAATATGCAGTGTATCATTGAAAATACCTTATAATATAACGTAATATGCAGATTATCATTTAAAATACCTTATAATATAACGTAATATGCAGTGTATTATTGAAAATACCTTATAATATAATGTAATATGCAGTGTATCATTGAAAATACTTTATAATATAACGTAATATGCAGTGTATCATTGAAAATACCTTATAATATAACGTAATATGCAGTGTATCATTGAAAATACTTTATAATATAACGGAATATGCAGTGTCTCATTGGAAATCCCTTATAATATAACGTAATATTTGCAGTCTATCATTGAAAATGCCTTGTAATATAACGTAATATGCAGTGTATAATTGAAAATACCTTATAATATAACATAGTATGCAGTGTATCGTTCAAAATACCTTATAATATAACGTAATATTTGCAGTCTATCATTGGAAATGCCTTGTAATATAACGTAATATGCAGTGTATCATTGAAAATACCTTATAATATAACGTAATATGCAGTGTCTCATTGGAAATCCCTTATAATATAACGTAATATGCAGTGTATCATTGAAAATACCTTATAATATAACGTAATATGCAGTCTATCATTGAAAATACCTTATAATATAACGTAATATGCAGTGTATCATTGAAAATATCTTACAATATAACGCAATATGCAGAGTATCATTGAAAATACCTTATAATATAATCTAATATGCAGTGTATCATTGAAAATACCTTTTAATATAACGTAATATGCAGTGTATCATTGAAAATACTTTATAATATAACGGAATATGCAGTGTCTCATTGAAAACCCCTTATAATATAACGTAATATGCAGTCTATCATTGAAAATACCTTATAATATAACGTAATATGAAGTGTATTATTGAAAATACCTTATAAAATAATGTAACATGCAGTGTCTCATTGGAAATCCCTTATAATATAACGTAATATTTGCAGTCTATCATTGAAAATGCCTTGTAATATAACGTAATATGCAGTGTATCATTGAAAATACCTTATAATATAACATAGTATGCAGTGTATCGTTCAAAATAACTTATAATATAACGTAATATTTGCAGTCTATCATTGGAAATGCCTTGTAATATAACGTAATATGCAGTGTATCATTGAAAATACCTTATAATATAACGTAATATGCAGTGTATCATTGAAAATACCTTATAATATAATGTAATATGCAGTGTATCATTGAAAATATTTTATAATATAACGGAATATGCAGTGTGTCATTGAAAATACCATATAATATAACGTAATATGCAGTGTATTATTGAAAATACCTTATAATATAACATAGTATGCAGTGTATCGTTCAAAATACCTTATAATATAACGTAATATTTGCAGTCTATCATTGAAAATGCCTTGTAATATAACGTAATATGGAGTGTATCATTGAAAATACCTTATAATATAACATAGTATGCAGTGTATCGTTCAAAATAACTTATAATATAACGTAATATTTGCAGTCTATCATTGGAAATGCCTTGTAATATAACGTAATATGCAGTGTATCATTGAAAATACCTTATAATATAACGTAATATTCAGTGTATCATTGAAAATACCTTATAATATAATGTAATATGCAGTGTATCATTGAAAATATTTTATAATATAACGGAATATGCAGTGTGTCATTGAAAATACCATATAATATAACGTAATATGCAGTGTATTATTGAAAATACCTTATAATATAACATAGTATGCAGTGTATCGTTCAAAATACCTTACAATATAACGTAATATTTGCAGTCTATCATTGGTAATGCCTTGTAATATAACGTAATATGGAGTGTATCATTGAAAATACCTTATAATATAACGTAATATTCAGTGTATCATTGAAAATACCCTATAATATAACATAGTATGCAGTGTATAGTTCAAAATACCTTATAATATAACGTAATATTTGCAGTCTATCATTGAAAATGCCGTGTAATATAACGTAATATGCAATGTATCATTGAAAATACCTTATAATATAACATAATATGCAGTGTATCATTGAAAATACATTATAATATAACGTAATATGCTGTGTATAATTGAAAATACCTTATAATATAATCTAATATGCAGTGTATCATTGAAAATACTTTATAATATAACGGAATATGCAGTGTCTCATTGGAAATCCCTTATAATATAACGTAATATTTGCAGTCTATCATTGAAAATGCCTTGTAATATAACGTAATATTCAGTGTATAATTGAAAATACCTTATAATATAACATAGTATGCAGTGTATCGTTCAAAATACCTTATAATATAACGTAATATTTGCAGTCTATCATTGGAAATGCCTTGTAATATAACGTAATATGCAGTGTATCATTGAAAATACCTTATAATATAACGTAATATGCAGTGTCTCATTGGAAATCCCTTATAATATAACGTAATATTTGCAGTCTATCATTGAAAATGCCTTGTAATATAACGTAATATGCAGTGTATAATTGAAAATACCTTATAATATAACATAGTATGCAGTGTATCGTTCAAAATACCTTATAATATAACGTAATATTTGCAGTCTATCATTGGAAATGCCTTGTAATATAACGTAATATGCAGTGTATCATTGAAAATACCTTATAATATAACGTAATATGCAGTGTCTCATTGGAAATCCCTTATAATATAACGTAATATTTGCAGTCTATCATTGAAAATGCCTTGTAATATAACGTAATATGCAGTGTATAATTGAAAATACCTTATAATATAACATAGTATGCAGTGTATCGTTCAAAATACCTTATAATATAACTTAATATTTGCAGTCTATCATTGGAAATGCCTTGTAATATAACGTAATATGCAGTGTATCATTGAAAATACCTTATAGTATAACGTAATATGCAGTGTCTCATTGGAAATCCCTTATAATATAACGTAATATGCAGTGTATCATTGAAAATACCTTATAATATAACGTAATATGCAGTCTATCATTGAAAATACCTTATAATATAACGTAATATGCAGTGTATCATTGAAAATACCTTACAATATAACGCAATATGCAGAGTATCATTGAAAATACCTTATAATATAATCTAATATGCAGTGTATCATTGAAAATACCTTTTAATATAACGTAATATGCAGTGTATCATTGAAAATACTTTATAATATAACGGAATATGCAGTGTCTCATTGAAAACCCCTTATAATATAACGTAATATGCAGTCTATCATTGAAAATACCTTATAATATAACGTAATATGCAGTGTATTATTGAAAATACCTTATAAAATAATGTAACATGCAGTGTCTCATTGGAAATCCCTTATAATATAACGTAATATTTGCAGTCTATCATTGAAAATGCCTTGTAATATAACGTAATATGCAGTGCATCATTGAAAATACCTTATAATATAACATAGTATGCAGTGTATCGTTCAAAATAACTTATAATATAACGTAATATTTGCAGTCTATCATTGGAAATGCCTTGAAATATAACGTAATATGCAGTGTATCATTGAAAATACCTTATAATATAACGTAATATTCAGTGTATCATTGAAAATACCTTATAATATAACGTAATATGCAGTGTATTAATGAAAATACCTTATAATATAACGTAATATGCAGTGTATTATTGAAAATACCTGATAATATAATGTAATATGCAGTGTATCATTGAAAATATTTTATAATATAACGGAATATGCAGTGTGTCATTGAAAATACCATATAATATAACGTAATATGCAGTGTATTATTGAAAATACCTTATAATATAACATAGTATGCAGTGTATCGTTCAAAATACCTTATAATATAACGTAATATTTGCAGTCTATCATTGGTAATGCCTTGTAATATAACGTAATATGGAGTGTATCATTGAAAATACCTTATAATATAACGTAATATTCAGTGTATCATTGAAAATACCCTATAATATAACATAGTATGCAGTGTATAGTTCAAAATACCTTATAATATAACGTAATATTTGCAGTCTATCATTGAAAATGCCGTGTAATATAACGTAATATGCAATGTATCATTGAAAATACCTTATAATATAACATAATATGCAGTGTATCATTGAAAATACATTATAATATAACGTAATATGCTGTGTATAATTGAAAATACCTTATAATATAACGTAATATGCAGTGTATCATTGAAAATACCTTATAATATAACGTAATGTATAGTCTGGGTTAGGTCTGGGTTAGTAAGAAAATGCCTTGTAATATAACGTAATATGCAGTGTATCATTGAAAATACCTTATAATATAACGAAATATGCAGATTATCATTTAAAATACCTTATAATATAACGTAATATGCAGTGTATTATTGAAAATACCTTATAATATAATGTAATATGCAGGGTATCATTGAAAATACTTTATAATATAACGTAATATGCAGTGTATCATTGAAAATACCTTATAATATAACGTAATATGCAGTGTATCATTGAAAATACTTTATAATATAACGGAATATGCAGTGTCTCATTGGAAATCCCTTATAATATAACGTAATATTTGCAGTCTATCATTGAAAATGCCTTGTAATATAACGTAATATGCAGTGTATAATTGAAAATACCTTATAATATAACATAGTATGCAGTGTATCGTTCAAAATACCTTATAATATAACGTAATATTTGCAGTCTATCATTGGAAATGCCTTGTAATATAACGTAATATGCAGTGTATCATTGAAAATACCTTATAATATAACGTAATATGCAGTGTCTCATTGGAAATCCCTTATAATATAACGTAATATGCAGTGTATCATTGAAAATACCTTATAAAATAATGTAATATGCAGTGTATCATTTAAAATACCTTATAATATAACGTAATATGCAGTGTATCATTGAAAATACCTTATAAAATAATGTAATATGCAGTGTATCATTTAAAATACCTTATAATATAACGTAATATGCAGTCTATCATTGAAAATACCTTATAATATAACGTAATATGCAATGTATCATTGAAAATACCTTATAATATACCGGAATATGCAGTGTCTCATTGGAAATCCCTTATAATATAACGTAATATGCAGTGTATTATTGAAAATACCTTATAATATAACGCAATATGCAGTGTATCATTGAAAATACCTTACAATATAACGCAATATGCAGAGTATCATTGAAAATACCTTATAATATAATCTAATATGCAGTGTATCATTGAAAATACCTTTTAATATAACGTAATATGCAGTGTATCATTTAAAATCCCTTATAATATAACGTAATATGCAGTCTATCATTGAAAATACCTTATAATATAACGTATTATGCTGTGTATCATTGAAAATACCTTATAATATAACGCAATATGCAGAGTATCATTGAAAATACCTTATAATATAATCTAATATGCAGTGTATCATTGAAAATACCTTTTAATATAACGTAATATGCAGTGTATCATTGAAAATCCCTTATAATATAACGTAATATGCAGTCTATCATTGAAAATACCTTATAATATAACGTATTATGCAGTGTATCATTGAAAATACCTTATAATATAACGTAATATAGAGTGTATTATTGAAAATACCTGATAATATAACGCAATATGCAGTGTATCATTGATAATACCTTATAATATAATCTAATATGGAGTGTATCGTTCAAAATACCTTATAATATAACGTAATATTTGCAGTCTATCATTGAAAATGCTTTGTAATATAACGGAATATGCAGTGTCTCATTGAAAATCCCTTATAATATAACGTAATATGCAGTCTATCATTGAAAATACCTTCTAATATAACGTAATATGCATTGTATTATTGAAAATACCTCATAATATAACGCAATATGCAGTGTATCATTGATAATACCTTATAATATAATCTAATATGGAGTGTATCATTGAAAATACCTTATAATTTAACGTAATATGCAGTGTAACATTGAAAATACCTTATAATATAAAGTAATATGCAGTGTGTCATTGAAAATACCTTATAATATAACGTAATATGCAGTGTATCATTGAAAATACCTTATGATATAACGTAATTTGCAGTGTATCATTGAAAATACCTTATAATATAACGTCACATGCAGTGAATCATTGAAAATACCTTATAATAAAACGTAACATGCAGTCTATCATTGACAATACCTTATAATATAACGTAATATGCAGTGTATCATTGAAAATTCCTTATAATATAACATAATATGCAGTGTATCATTGAAAATACCTTATAATATAACGTAATATGCAGTCTATCATTGCCAATACCTTATAATATAACGTAATATGCAGTGTATCATGGAAAATACCTTATAATTTAACGTAATATGCAGTGTAAAATTGAAAATACCTTATAATATAACGTAATATGCTGTGTATTATTGAAAATACCTTATGATATAACGTAATTTGCACTGTATCATTGAAAATACCTTATAATATGTCGTCACATGCAGTGAATCATTGAAAATACCTTATAATATAACGTAACATGCAGTCTATCATTGACAATGCCTTGTAATATAACGTAATATGCAGTGTATCATTGAAAATACCTTATAATATAAAGTAATATGCAGTGTATCATTGAAAATACCTTATAATATAACGTAATATGCAGTGTATCATTGAAAATGCCTTATAATATAAAGTAATATGCAGTGTATCATTGAAAATACCTTATAATATAACGTAATATGCAGTGTATCATTGAAAATACCTTATGATATAACGTAATATGCAGTGAATTATTGAAAATACCTTATAATATAACGTAATACGCAGTTTATCATTGAAAATACCTTATAATATAACGCAATATGCAGTGTATCATTGAAGACACCTTATAAAATAATGCAATATGCAGTGTATCATTGAAAATACCTTATAATATAACGTAATATGCAGTTTATCATTGAAAATACCTTATGATATAACGTAATTTGCAGTGTATCATTGAAAATACCTTATAATATAACGTCATATGCAGTGAATCATTGAAAATACCTTATAATATAACGTAACATGCAGTCTATCATTGACAATACCTTATGATATAACGTTATATGCCGTGTATCATTGAAAATTCCTTATAATTTAACGTAATATGCAGTGTAACATTGAAAATACCTTATAATATAACGCAATATGCAGTGTATCATTGAAAATACCTTATAATATAATCTAATATGCAGTGTATCGTTCAAAATACATTATAATATAACGTAATATTTGCAGTGTATCATTGAAAATACCTTATAATATAACGTAATATGCAGTGTATCATTGAAAATACCTTATGATATAACGTAATTTGCAGTGTATCATTGAAAATACCTTATAATATAACGCAATATGCAGTGTATCATTGAAAATACCTTATAATATAACGTAATATGCAGTGTATCATTGAAAATACCTTATGATATAACGTAATTTGCAGTGTATCATTGAAAATACCTTATAATATAACGTCATATGCAGTGAATCATTGAAAATACCTTATAATATAACGTAACATGCAGTCTATCATTGACAATACCTTATGATATAACGTTATATGCCGTGTATCATTGAAAATTCCTTATAATATAACGTAATATGCAGTGTATCATTGAAAATACCTTATGATATAACGTAATTTGCAGTGTATCATTGAAAATACCTTATAATATAACGTCACATGCAGTGAATCATTGAAAATACCTTATAATAAAACGTAACATGCAGTCTATCATTGACAATACCTTATAATATAACGTAATATGCAGTGTATCATTGAAAATTCCTTATAATATAACATAATATGCAGTGTATCATTGAAAATACCTTATAATATAACGTAATATGCAGTCTATCATTGCCAATACCTTATAATATAACGTAATATGCAGTGTATCATTGAAAATACCTTATAATTTAACGTAATATGCAGTGTAAAATTGAAAATACCTTATAATATAACGTAATTTGCAGTGTATCATTGAAAATACCTTATAATATGTCGTCACATGCAGTGAATCATTGAAAATACCTTATAATATAACGTAACATGCAGTCTATCATTGACAATGCCTTGTAATATAACGTAATATGCAGTGTATCATTGAAAATGCCTTATAATATAAAGTAATATGCAGTGTATCATTGAAAATCCCTTATAATATAACGTAATATGCAGTGTATCATTGAAAATACCTTATGATATAACGTAATTTGCAGTGTATCATTGAAAATACCTTATAATATAACGTCACATGCAGTGAATCATTGAAAATACCTTATAATATAACGTAACATGCAGTCTATCATTGATAATACCTTATAATATAACGTAATATGCAGTGTATCATTGAAAATTCCTTATAATATAACGTAATATGCAGTGTATCATTGAAAATACCTTATAATATAACGTAATATGCAGTCTATCATTGCCAATACCTTATAATATAACGTAATATGCAGTGTATCATTGAAAATAGTTTATAATATAACGTCACATGCAGTGAATCATTGAAAATACCTTATGATATAACGTACTATGCAGTGTATCATTGAAAATACCTTATGATATAACGTAATTTGCAGTGTATCATTGAAAATACCTTATAATATAACGTCACATGCAGTGAATCATTGAAAATACCTTATAATAAAACGTAACATGCAATCTATCATTGACAATACCTTATAATATAACGTAATATGCCGTGTATCATTGAAAATACCTTATAATATAACGCAATATGCAGTGTATCATTGAAAATACCTTATAATATAATCTAATATGCAGTGTATCGTTCAAAATACATTATAATATAACGTAATATTTGCAGTCTATCATTGAAAATGCCTTGTAATATAACGTAATATGCAGTGTATCATTGAAAATACCTTATAATATAAAGTAATATGCAGTGTATCATTGAAAGTACCTTATAATACAACGTAATATGCAGTGTATCATTGAAAATACCTTATGATATAACGTAATTTGCAGTGTATCATTGAAAATACCTTATAATATAACGTCACATGCAGTGAATCATTGAAAATACCTTATAATATAACGTAACATGCAGTCTATCATTGACAATACCTTATAATATAACGTAATATGCAGTGTATCCTTGAAACATCCTTATAATATAACGTAATATGCAGTGTATCATTGAAAGTACCTTATAATATAACGTAATATGCAGTCTATCATTGCCAATACTTTATAATATAACGTAATATGCAGTGTATCATTGAAAATACCTTATAATATAACGTCACATGCAGTGAATCATTGAAAATACCTTATAATATAACGTAACATGCAGTCTATCATTGACAATACCTTATAATATAACGTAATATGCAGTGTATCCTTGAAACATCCTTATAATATAACGTAATATGCAGTGTATCATTGAAAGTACCTTATAATATAACGTAATATGCAGTCGATCATTGCCAATACCTTATGATATAACGTAATTTGCAGTGTATCATTGAAAATACCTTATGATATAACGTAATATGCAGTGTATCATTGAAAGTACCTTATAATATAACGTAATATGCAGTCGATCATTGCCAATACCTTATAATATAACGTAATATGCAGTGTATCAATGAAAATACCTTATAATTTAACGTAATATGCAGTGTATCATTGAAAATACCTTATAATATAACGTAATATGCAGTGTATCATTGAAAATGCCTTATAATATAAAGTAATATGCAGTGTATCATTGAAAATACCTTATAATATAACGTAATATGCAGTGTATCATTGAAAATACCTTATGATATAACGTAATATGCAGTGAATTATTGAAAATACCTTATAATATAACGTAATATGCAGTGTATCATTGAAAATTCCTTATAATATAACGTAATATGCAGTGTATCATTGAAAATACCTTATAATATAACGTAATATGCAGTCTATCATTGCCAATACCTTATAATATAACGTAATATGCAGTCTATCATTGACAATACCTTATAATATAACGTAATATGCAGTGTATCCTTGAAACATCCTTATAATATAACGTAATATGCAGTGTATCATTGAAAATACCTTATAATATAACGTAATATGCAGTGTATCATTGAAAATGCCTTATAATATAAAGTAATATGCAGTGTATCATTGAAAATACCTTATAATATAACGTAATATGCAGTGTATCATTGAAAATACCTTATGATATAACGTAATATGCAGTGAATTATTGATAATACCTTATAATATAACGTAATATGCAGTGTATCATTGAAAATTCCTTATAATATAACGTAATATGCAGTGTATCATTGAAAATACCTTATAATATAACGTAATATGCAGTCTATCATTGCCAATACCTTATAATATAACGTAATATGCAGTCTATCATTGACAATACCTTATAATATAACGTAATATGCAGTGTATCCTTGAAACATCCTTATAATATAACGTAATATGCAGTGTATCATTGAAAGTACCTTATAATATAACGTACTATGCATTGTATCATTGAAAATACCTTATAATATAACGCAATATGCAGTGTATCATTGAAAATACCTTATAATATAATCTAATATGCAGTGTATCGTTCAAAATACATTATAATATAACGTAATATTTGCAGTCTATCATTGAAAATGCCTTGTAATATAACGTAATATGCAGTGTATCATTGAAAGTACCTTATAATACAACGTAATATGCAGTGTATCATTGAAAATACCTTATGATATAACGTAATTTGCAGTGTATCATTGAAAATACCTTATAATATAACGTCACATGCAGTGAATCATTGAAAATACCTTATAATATAACGTAACATGCAGTCTATCATTGACAATACCTTATAATATAACGTAATATGCAGTGTATCCTTGAAACATCCTTATAATATAACGTAATGTGCAGTGTATCATTGAAAGTACCTTATAATATAACGTAATATGCAGTCGATCATTGCCAATACCTTATAATATAACGTAATATGCAGTGTATCAATGAAAATACCTTATAATTTAACGTAATATGCAGTGTAACATTGAAAATACCTTATGATATAACGTAATATGCAGTGTATCATTGAAAATACCTTATAATATAACGCAATATGCAGTGTATCATTGAAAATACCTTGTAATATAACGTAATATGCAGTGTATCATTGAAAATACCTTATAATATAAAGTAATATACAGTGTATCATTGAAAGTACCTTATAATATAACGTAATATGCAGTCGATCATTGCCAATACCTTATAATATAACGTAATATGCAGTGTATCATTGAAAATACCTTATGATATAACGTAATTTGCAGTGTATCATTGAAAATACCTTATAATATAACGTCACATGCAGTGAATCATTGAAAATACCTTATAATATAACGTAACATGCAGTCTATCATTGACAATACCTTATAATATAACGTAATATGCAGTGTATCCTTGAAACATCCTTATAATATAACGTAATGTGCAGTGTATCATTGAAAGTACCTTATAATATAACGTAATATGCAGTCGATCATTGCCAATACCTTATAATATAACGTAATATGCAGTGTATCAATGAAAATACCTTATAATATAATCTAATATGCAGTGTATCCTTCAAAATACCTTATGATATAACGTAATATGCAGTGTATCATTGAAAATACCTTATAATATAACGCAATATGCAGTGTATCATTGAAAATACCTTGTAATATAACGTAATATGCAGTGTATCATTGAAAATACCTTATAATATAAAGTAATATACAGTGTATCATTGAAAGTACCTTATAATATAACGTAATATGCAGTCGATCATTGCCAATACCTTATAATATAACGTAATATGCAGTGTATCAATGAAAATACCTTATAATTTAACGTAATATGCAGTGTAACATTGAAAATACCTTATGATATAACGTAATATGCAGTGTATCATTGAAAATACCTTATAATATAACGCAATATGCAGTGTATCATTGAAAATACCATATAATATAATCTAATATGCAGTGTATCGTTCAAAATACATTATAATATAACGTAATATTTGCAGTCTATCATTGAAAATGCCTTGTAATATAACGTAATATGCAGTGTATCATTGAAAATACCTTATAATATAAAGTAATATGCAGTGTATCATTGAAAATACCTTATAATATAACGTAATATGCAGTGTATCATTGAAAATACCTTATGATATAACGTAATTTGCAGTGTATCATTGAAAATACCTTATAATATAACGTCACATGCAGTGAATCATTGAAAATACCTTATAATATAACGTAACATGCAGTCTATCATTGACAATGCCTTGTAATATAACGTAATATGCAGTGTATCATTGAAAATACCTTATAATATAAAGTAATATGCAGATTATCATTTAAAATACCTTATAATATAACGTAATATGCAGATTATCATTTAAAATACCTTATAATATAACGTAATATGCAGTGTATTATTGATAATACCTTATAATATAACGTAATATGCAGTGTATCATTGAAAATTCCTTATAATATAACGTAATATGCAGTGTATCATTGAAAATACCTTATAATATAACGTAATATGCAGTCTATCATTGCCAATACCTTATAATATAACGTAATATGCAGTCTATCATTGACAATACCTTATAATATAACGTAATATGCAGTGTATCCTTGAAACATCCTTATAATATAACGTAATATGCAGTGTATCATTGAAAGTACCTTATAATATAACGTACTATGCATTGTATCATTGAAAATACCTTATAATATAACGCAATATGCAGTGTATCATTGAAAATACCTTATAATATAATCTAATATGCAGTGTATCGTTCAAAATACATTATAATATAACGTAATATTTGCAGTCTATCATTGAAAATGCCTTGTAATATAACGTAATATGCAGTGTATCATTGACAATACCTTATAATATAACGTCACATGCAGTGAATCATTGAAAATACCTTATAATATAACGTAACATGCAGTCTATCATTGACAATACCTTATAATATAACGTAATATGCAGTGTATCCTTGAAACATCCTTATAATATAACGTAATATGCAGTGTATCATTGAAAGTACCTTATAATATAACGTAATATGCAGTCGATCATTGCCAATACCTTATAATATAACGTAATATGCAGTGTATCAATGAAAATACCTTATAATTTAACGTAATATGCAGTGTAACATTGAAAATACCTTATGATATAACGTAATATGCAGTGTATCATTGAAAATACCTTATAATATAACGCAATATGCAGTGTATCATTGAAAATACCTTGTAATATAACGTAATATGCAGTGTATCATTGAAAATACCTTATAATATAACGTAATATGCAGTGTATCATTGAAAGTACCTTATAATATAACGTAATATGCAGTCGATCATTGCCAATACCTTATAATATAACGTAATATGCAGTGTATCAATGAAAATACCTTATAATTTAACGTAATATGCAGTGTAACATTGAAAATACCTTATGATATAACGTAATATGCAGTGTATCATTGAAAATACCTTATAATATAACGCAATATGCAGTGTATCATTGAAAATACCATATAATATAATCTAATATGCAGTGTATCGTTCAAAATACATTATAATATAACGTAATATTTGCAGTCTATCATTGAAAATGCCTTGTAATATAACGTAATATGCAGTGTATCATTGAAAATACCTTATAATATAAAGTAATATGCAGTGTATCATTGAAAATACCTTATAATATAACGTAATATGCAGTGTATCATTGAAAATACCTTATGATATAACGTAATTTGCAGTGTATCATTGAAAATACCTTATAATATAACGTCACATGCAGTGAATCATTGAAAATACCTTATAATATAACGTAACATGCAGTCTATCATTGACAATGCCTTGTAATATAACGTAATATGCAGTGGATCATTGAAAATACCTTATAATATAAAGTAATATGCAGATTATCATTTAAAATACCTTATAATATAACGTAATATGCAGATTATCATTTAAAATACCTTATAATATAACGTAATATGCAGTGTATTATTGAAAATACCTTATAATATAATGTAATATGCAGTGTATCATTGAAAATACTTTATAATATAACGTAATATGCAGTGTATCATTGAAAATACCTTATAATATGTCGTCACATGCAGTGAATCATTGAAAATACCTTATAATATAACGTAACATGCAGTCTATCATTGACAATGCCTTGTAATATAACGTAATATGCAGTGTATCATTGAAAATACCTTATAATATAAAGTAATATGCAGTGTATCATTGAAAATACCTTATAATTTAACGTAATATGCAGTGTAACATTGAAAATACCTTATGATATAACGTAATATGCAGTGTATCATTGAAAATACCTTATAATATAACGCAATATGCAGTGTATCATTGAAAATACCTTGTAATATAACGTAATATGCAGTGTATCATTGAAAATACCTTATAATATAAAGTAATATACAGTGTATCATTGAAAGTACCTTATAATATAACGTAATATGCAGTCGATCATTGCCAATACCTTATAATATAACGTAATATGCAGTGTATCAATGAAAATACCTTATAATTTAACGTAATATGCAGTGTAACATTGAAAATACCTTATAATATAACGTAATATGCAGTGTATCATTGAAAATACCTTATAATATAACGCAATATGCAGTGTATCATTGAAAATACCATATAATATAATCTAATATGCAGTGTATCGTTCAAAATACATTATAATATAACGTAATATTTGCAGTCTATCATTGAAAATGCCTTGTAATATAACGTAATATGCAGTGTATCATTGAAAATACCTTATAATATAAAGTAATATGCAGTGTATCATTGAAAATACCTTATAATATAACGTAATATGCAGTGTATCATTGAAAATACCTTATGATATAACGTAATTTGCAGTGTATCATTGAAAATACCTTATAATATAACGTCACATGCAGTGAATCATTGAAAATACCTTATAATATAACGTAACATGCAGTCTATCATTGACAATGCCTTGTAATATAACGTAATATGCAGTGTATCATTGAAAATACCTTATAATATAAAGTAATATGCAGATTATCATTTAAAATACCTTATAATATAACGTAATATGCAGATTATCATTTAAAATACCTTATAATATAACGTAATATGCAGTGTATTATTGAAAATACCTTATAATATAATGTAATATGCAGTGTATCATTGAAAATACCTTATAATATAACGTAATATGCAGTGTATCATTGAAAATACCTTATAATATGTCGTCACATGCAGTGAATCATTGAAAATACCTTATAATATAACGTAACATGCAGTCTATCATTGACAATGCCTTGTAATATAACGTAATATGCAGTGTATCATTGAAAATACCTTATAATATAAAGTAATATGCAGTGTATCATTGAAAATACCTTATAATTTAACGTAATATGCAGTGTAACATTGAAAATACCTTATGATATAACGTAATATGCAGTGTATCATTGAAAATACCTTATAATATAACGCAATATGCAGTGTATCATTGAAAATACCTTGTAATATAACGTAATATGCAGTGTATCATTGAAAATACCTTATAATATAACGTAATATGCAGTGTATCATTGAAAGTACCTTATAATATAACGTAATATGCAGTCGATCATTGCCAATACCTTATAATATAACGTAATATGCAGTGTATCAATGAAAATACCTTATAATTTAACGTAATATGCAGTGTAACATTGAAAATACCTTATGATATAACGTAATATGCAGTGTATCATTGAAAATACCTTATAATATAACGCAATATGCAGTGTATCATTGAAAATACCATATAATATAATCTAATATGCAGTGTATCGTTCAAAATACATTATAATATAACGTAATATTTGCAGTCTATCATTGAAAATGCCTTGTAATATAACGTAATATGCAGTGTATCATTGAAAATACCTTATAATATAAAGTAATATGCAGTGTATCATTGAAAATACCTTATAATATAACGTAATATGCAGTATATCATTGAAAATACCTTATGATATAACGTAATTTGCAGTGTATCATTGAAAATACCTTTTAATATAACGTCACATGCAGTGAATCATTGAAAATACCTTATAATATAACGTAACATGCAGTCTATCATTGACAATGCCTTGTAATATAACGTAATATGCAGTGTATCATTGAAAATACCTTATAATATAAAGTAATATGCAGATTATCATTTAAAATACCTTATAATATAACGTAATATGCAGATTATCATTTAAAATACCTTATAATATAACGTAATATGCAGTGTATTATTGAAAATACCTTATAATATAATGTAATATGCAGTGTATCATTGAAAATACTTTATAATATAACGTAATATGCAGTGTATCATTGAAAATACCTTATAATATGTCGTCACATGCAGTGAATCATTGAAAATACCTTATAATATAACGTAACATGCAGTCTATCATTGACAATGCCTTGTAATATAACGTAATATGCAGTGTATCATTGAAAATACCTTATAATATAAAGTAATATGCAGTGTATCATTGAAAATACCTTATAATATAACGTAATATGCAGTGTATCATTGAAAATGCCTTATAATATAAAGTAATATGCAGTGTATCATTGAAAATACCTTATAATATAACGTAATATGCAGTGTATCATTGAAAATACCTTATGATATAACGTAATATGCAGTGAATTATTGATAATACCTTATAATATAACGTAATATGCAGTGTATCATTGAAAATTCCTTATAATATAACGTAATATGCAGTGTATCATTGAAAATACCTTATAATATAACGTAACATGCAGTCTATCATTGACAATACCTTATAATATAACGTAATATGCAGTGTATCCTTGAAACATCCTTATAATATAACGTAATATGCAGTGTATCATTGAAAGTACCTTATAATATAACGTAATATGCAGTCGATCATTGCCAATACCTTATAATATAACGTAATATGCAGTGTATCAATGAAAATACCTTATAATTTAACGTAATATGCAGTGTAACATTGAAAATACCTTATGATATAACGTAATATGCAGTGTATCATTGAAAATACCTTATAATATAACGCAATATGCAGTGTATCATTGAAAATACCATATAATATAATCTAATATGCAGTGTATCGTTCAAAATACATTATAATATAACGTAATATTTGCAGTCTATCATTGAAAATGCCTTGTAATATAACGTAATATGCAGTGTATCATTGAAAATACCTTATAATATAACGTAATATGCAGTGTATCATTGAAAATACCTTATAATATAATCTAATATGCAGTGTATCGTTCAAAATACATTATAATATAACGTAATATTTGCAGTCTATCATTGAAAATGCCTTGTAATATAACGTAATATGCAGTCGATCATTGCCAATACCTTATAATATAACGTAATATGCAGTGTATCAATGAAAATACCTTATAATTTAACGTAATATGCAGTGTAACATTGAAAATACCTTATAATATAACGTAACATGCAGTCTATCATTGATAATACCTTATAATATAACGTAATATGCAGTGTATCATTGAAAATTCCTTATAATATAACGTAATATGCAGTGTATCATTGAAAATACCTTATAATATAACGTAATATGCAGTCTATCATTGCCAATACCTTATAATATAACGTAATATGCCGTGTATCATTGAAAATACCTTATAATATGACGTTATATGCAGTGTATCATTGAAAATACCTTATAATATAACGTAACATGCAGTCTATCATTGATAATACCTTATAATATAACGTAATATGCAGTGTATCATTGAAAATTCCTTATAATATAACGTAATATGCAGTGTATCATTGAAAATACCTTATAATATAACGTAATATGCAGTCTATCATTGCCAATACCTTATAATATAACGTAATATGCCGTGTATCATTGAAAATACCTTATAATATGACGTTATATGCAGTGTATCATTGAAAATACCTTATGATATAACGTAGTATGCAGTGTATCATTGAAAATACCTTATAATATAACGCAATATGCAGTGTATCATTGAAAATACCTTATAATATAATCTAATATGCAGTGTATCGTTCAAAATACATTATAATATAACGTAATATTTGCAGTCTATCATTGAAAATGCCTTGTAATATAACGTAATATGCAGTGTATCATTGAAAATACCTTATAATATAAAGTAATATGCAGTGTATCATTGAAAGTAACTTATAATACAACGTAATATGCAGTGTATCATTGAAAATACCTTATGATATAACGTAATTTGCAGTGTATCATTGAAAATACCTTATAATATAACGTCACATGCAGTGAATCATTGAAAATACCTTATAATATAAAGTAATATGCAGATTATCATTTAAAATACCTTATATATAACGTAATATGCAGATTATCATTTAAAATACCTTATAATATAACGTAATATGCAGTGTATTATTGAAAATACCTTATAATATAATGTAATATGCAGTGTATCATTGAAAATACCTTATAATATAACGTAATATGCAGTGTATCATTGAAAATACCTTATAATATGTCGTCACATGCAGTGAATCATTGAAAATACCTTATAATATAACGTAACATGCAGTCTATCATTGACAATGCCTTGTAATATAACGTAATATGCAGTGTATCATTGAAAATACCTTATAATATAAAGTAATATGCAGTGTATCATTGAAAATACCTTATAATTTAACGTAATATGCAGTGTAACATTGAAAATACCTTATGATATAACGTAATATTGCAGTGTATCATTGAAAATACCTTATAATATAACGCAATATGCAGTGTATCATTGAAAATACCTTGTAATATAACGTAATATGCAGTGTATCATTGAAAATACCTTATAATATAAAGTAATATACAGTGTATCATTGAAAGTACCTTATAATATAACGTAATATGCAGTCGATCATTGCCAATACCTTATAAATATAACGTAATATGCAGTGTATCAATGAAAATACCTTATAATTTAACGTAATATGCAGTGTAACATTGAAAATACCTTATGATATAACGTAATATGCAGTGTATCATTGAAAATACCTTATAATAAAACGCAATATGCAGTGTATCATTGAAAATACCATATAATATATTCTAATATGCAGTGTATCGTTCAAAATACATTATAATATAACGTAATATTTGCAGTCTATCATTGAAAATGCCTTGTAATATAACGTAATATGCAGTGTATCATTGAAAATACCTTATAATATAAAGTAATATGCAGTGTATCATTGAAAATACCTTATAATATAACGTAATATGCAGTATATCATTGAAAATACCTATGATATAACGTAATTTGCAGTGTATCATTGAAAATACCTTATAATATAACGTCACATGCAGTGAATCATTGAAATACCTAATAATATAACGTAACATGCAGTCTATCATTGACAATGCCTTGTAATATAACGTAATATGCAGTGTATCATTGAAAATACCTTATAATATAAAGTAATATGCAGATTATCATTTAAAATACCTTATAATATAACGTAATATGCAGATTATCATTTAAAATACCTTATAATATAACGTAATATGCAGTGTATCATTGAAAATACCTTATAATATAATGTAATATGCAGTGTATCATTGAAAATACCTTATAATATAACGTAATATGCAGTGTATCATTGAAAATACCTTATAATATGTCGTCACATGCAGTGAATCATTGAAAATACCTTATAATATAACGTAACATGCAGTCTATCATTGACAATAGCCTTGTAATATAACGTAATATGCAGTGTATCATTGAAAATACCTTATAATATAAAGTAATATGCAGTGTATCATTGAAAATACCTTATAATTTAACGTAATATGCAGTGTAACATTGAAAATACCTTATGATATAACGTAATATGCAGTGTATCATTGAAAATACCTTATAATATAACGCAATATGCAGTGTATCATTGAAAATACCTTGTAATATAACGTAATATGCAGTGTATCATTGAAAATACCTTATAATATAAAGTAATATACAGTGTATCATTGAAAGTACCTTATAATATAACGTAATATGCAGTCGATCATTGCCAATACCTTATAATATAACGTAATATGCAGTGTATCAATGAAAATACCTTATAATTTAACGTAATAAGCAGTGTAACATTGAAAATACCTTATGATATAACGTAATATGCAGTGTATCATTGAAAATACCTTATAATATAACGCAATATGCAGTGTATCATTGAAAATACCATATAATATAATCTAATATGCAGTGTATCGTTCAAAATACATTATAATATAACGTAATATTTGCAGTCTATCATTGAAAATGCCTTGTAATATAACGTAATATGCAGTGTATCATTGAAAATACCTTATAATATAAAGTAATATGCAGTGTATCATTGAAAATACCTTATAATATAACGTAATATGCAGTATATCATTGAAAATACCTTATGATATAAACGTAATTTGCAGTGTATCATTGAAAATACCTTATAATATAACGTCACATGCAGTGAATCATTGAAAATACCTTATAATATAACGTAACATGCAGTCTATCATTGACAATGCCTTGTAATATAACGTAATATGCAGTGTATCATTGAAAATACCTTATAATATAAAGTAATATGCAGATTATCATTTAAAATACCTATAATATAACGTAATATGCAGATTATCATTTAAAATACCTTATAATATAACGTAATATGCAGTGTATTATTGAAAATACCTTATAATATAATGTAATATGCAGTGTATCATTGAAAATACTTTATAATATAACGTAATATGCAGTGTATCATTGAAAATACCTTATAATATGTCGTCACATGCAGTGAATCATTGAAAATACCTTATAATATAACGTAACATGCAGTCTATCATTGACAATTGCCTTGTAATATAACGTAATATGCAGTGTATCATTGAAAATACCTTATAATATAAAGTAATATGCAGTGTATCATTGAAAATACCTTATAATATAACGTAATATGCAGTGTATCATTGAAAATGCCTTATAATATAAAGTAATATGCAGTGTATCATTGAAAATACCTATAATATAACGTAATATGC
>CAKAJI010000032.1:808301-858244 GCA_916610255.1 Lasioglossum lativentre
GCATATTAGATTATATTATAAGGTATTTTCAATGATACACTGCATATTGCGTTATATTATAAGGTATTTTCAATGATACACTGCGTATTACGTTATATTATAAGGTATTTTCAATAATTCACTGCATATTACGTTATATTATAAGGTATTTTCAATGATACACTGCATATTACGTTATATTACAAGACATTTTCAATGATAGACTGCAAATATTACGTTATATTATAAGGTATTTTGAACGATACACTGCATATTAGATTATATTATAAGGTATTTTCAATGATACACTGCATATTACATTATATTGCAAGACATTTTCAATGACAGACTGCAAATATTACGTTATTTTATAAGGTATTTTGAACGATACACTGCATATTAGATTATATTATAAGGCATTTTCAATGATACATTGCATATTGCGTTATATTATAAGGTATTTTCAATGTTACACTGCGTATTTACGTTATATTATAAGGTATTGGCAATGATAGACTGCATATTACGTTATATTATAAGGTATTTTCAATGATGCACTGCATATTACGTTATATTAAAAGGAATTTTCAACGATACACTGCATATTACGTCATATTATAAGGTATTTTCAATGATACACGGCATATTACGTTATATTATAAGGTATTTTCAATGTTACACTGCATATTACGTTAAATTATAAGGTATTTTCATTGATACACTGCATATTACGTTATATTATAAGGTATTGGCAATGATCGACTGCATATTACGTTATATTATAAGGTACTTTCAATGATACACTGCATATTACGTTATATTATAAGGATGTTTCAAGGATACACTGCATATTACGTTATATTATAAGGTATTGTCAATGATAGACTGCATGTTACGTTATATTATAAGGTATTTTCAATGATTCACTGCATGTGACGTTATATTACAAGATCATTTTCAATGATAGACTGCAAATATTACGGTATATTATAAGGTATTTTGAACGATACACTGCATATTAGATTATATTATAAGATATTTTCAATGATAGACTGCATATTACGTTATATCATAAGGTTTTTTCAATGACAGACTGCAAATATTACGTTATATTATAAGGTATTTTGAACGATACACTGCATATTAGATTATATTATAAGGCATTTTCAATGATACATTGCATATTGCGTTATATTATAAGGTATTTTCAATGATACACTGCGTATTACGTTATATTATAAGGTATTTTCAATAATTCACTGCATATTACGTTATAATATAAGGTATTTTCAATGTTACACTGCATATTACGTTATATTATAAGGTATTTTCAATGATACACTGCATATTACTTTATATTATAAGGTATTTTCAATAATTCACTGCATATTACGTTATATTATAACGTATTTTCAATGTTACACTGCATATTACGTTATATTATAAGGTATTTTCAATGATACACTGCATATTACGTTATATTATAAGGTATTTTCAATGATACACTGCATATTACGTTATATTATAAGCCATTTTCAATGATAGACTGCAAATATTACGGTATATTATAAGGTATTTTGAACGATACACTGCATATTAGATTATATTATAAGGTATTTTCAATGATACACTGCATATTGCGTTATATTATAAGGTATTTTCAATGATACACTGCATATTACGTTACATTACAAGACATTTTCAATGATAGACTGTAAATATTACGTTATATTATAAGGTATTTTGAACGATACACTGCATATTAGATTATATTACAAGACATTTTCAATGATAGACTGCAAATATTACGTTATATTATAAGGTATTTTGAACGATACACTGCATATTAGATTATATTATAAGGTATTTTCAATGATACACTGCATATTACGTTATATTGCAAGACATTTTCAATGACAGACTGCAAATATTACGTTATATTATAAGGTATTTTGAACGATACACTGCATATTAGATTATATTATAAGGCATTTTCAATGATACACTGCATATTGCGTTATATTATAAGGTATTTTCAATGATACACTGCGTATTACGTTATATTATAAGGTATTGGCAATGATAGACTGCATATTACGTTATATTATAAGGTATTTTCAATGATACACTGCATATTACGTTATATTATAAGGATGTTTCAAGGATACACTGCATATTACGTTATATTATAAGGTATTGTCAATGATAGACTGCATGTTACGTTATTTTATAAGGTATTTTCAATGATTCACTTCATATGACGTTACATTACAAGACATTTTCAATGATAGACTGCAAATATTACGGTATATTATAAGGTATTTTGAACGATACACTGCATATTAGATTATATTATAAGGTATTTTGAATGATACACTGCATATTACGTTATATTGCAAGACATTTTCAATGACAGACTGCAAATATTACGTTATATTATAAGGTATTTTGAACGATACACTGCATATTAGATTATATTATAAGGCATTTTCAATGATACATTGCATATTGCGTTATATTATAAGGTATTTTCAATGATACACTGCGTATTACGTTATATTATAAGGTATTGGCAATGATAGACTGCATATTACGTTATATTATAAGGTATTTTCAATGATGCACTGCATATTACGTTATATTAAAAGGAATTTCCAACGATACACTGCATATTACGTCATATTATAAGGTATTTTCAATGATACACGGCATATTACGTTATATTATAAGGTATTTTCAATGTTACACTGCATATTACGTTAAATTATAAGGTATTTTCATTGAATCTCTGCATATTACGTTATATTATAAGGTATTGGCAATGATCGACTGCATATTACGTTATATTATAAGGTACTTTCAATGATACACTGCATATTACGTTATATTATAAGGATGTTTCAAGGATACACTGCATATTACGTTATATTATAAGGTATTGTCAATGATAGACTGCATGTTACGTTATATTATAAGGTATTTTCAATGATTCACTGCATGTGACGTTATATTACAAGACATTTTCAATGATAGACTGCAAATATTACGGTATATTATAAGGTATTTTGAACGATACACTGCATATTAGATTATATTATAAGGTATTTTCAATGATACACTGCATATTACGTTATATTGCAAGACATTTTCAATGACAGACTGCAAATATTACGTTATATTATAAGGTATTTTGAACGATACACTGCATATTAGATTATATTATAAGGCATTTTCAATGATACATTGCATATTGCGTTATATTATAAGGTATTTTCAATGATACACTGCGTATTACGTTATATTATAAGGTATTTTCAATAATTCACTGCATATTACGTTATAATATAAGGTATTTTCAATGTTACACTGCATATTACGTTATATTATAAGGTATTTTCAATGATACACTGCATATTACTTTATATTATAAGGTATTTTCAATAATTCACTGCATATTACGTTATATTATAACGTATTTTCAATGTTACACTGCATATTACGTTATATTATAAGGTATTTTCAATGATACACTGCATATTACGTTATATTATAAGCCATTTTCAATGATACACTGCATATTACGTTATATTATAAGCCATTTTCAATGATAGACTGCAAATATTACGGTATATTATAAGGTATTTTGAACGATACACTGCATATTAGATTATATTATAAGGTATTTTCAATGATACACTGCATATTGCGTTATATTATAAGGTATTTTCAATGATACACTGCATATTACGTTACATTACAAGACATTTTCAATGATAGACTGTAAATATTACGTTATATTATAAGGTATTTTGAACGATACACTGCATATTAGATTATATTACAAGACATTTTCAATGATAGACTGCAAATATTACGTTATATTATAAGGTATTTTGAACGATACACTGCATATTAGATTATATTATAAGGTATTTTCAATGATACACTGCATATTACGTTATATTACAAGACATTTTCAATGACAGACTGCAAATATTACGTTATATTATAAGGTATTTTGAACGATACACTGCATATTAGATTATATTATAAGGCATTTTCAATGATACACTGCATATTGCGTTATATTATAAGGTATTTTCAATGATACACTGCGTATTACGTTATATTATAAGGTATTGGCAATGATAGACTGCATATTACGTTATATTATAAGGTATTTTCAATGATACACTGCATATTACGTTATATTATAAGGATGTTTCAAGGATACACTGCATATTACGTTATATTATAAGGTATTGTCAATGATAGACTGCATGTTACGTTATATTATAAGGTATTTTCAATGATTCACTGCATGTGACGTTATATTACAAGACATTTTCAATGATAGACTGCAAATATTACGGTATATTATAAGGTATTTTGAACGATACACTGCATATTAGATTATATTATAAGGTATTTTGAATGATACACTGCATATTACGTTATATTGCAAGACATTTTCAATGACAGACTGCAAATATTACGTTATATTATAAGGTATTTTGAACGATACACTGCATATTAGATTATATTATAAGGCATTTTCAATGATACATTGCATATTGCGTTATATTATAAGGTATTTTCAATGATACACTGCGTATTACGTTATATTATAAGGTATTGGCAATGATAGACTGCATATTACGTTATATTATAAGGTATTTTCAATGATGCACTGCATATTACGTTATATTAAAAGGAATTTCCAACGATACACTGCATATTACGTCATATTATAAGGTATTTTCAATGATACACGGCATATTACGTTATATTATAAGGTATTTTCAATGTTACACTGCATATTACGTTAAATTATAAGGTATTTTCATTGAATCTCTGCATATTACGTTATATTATAAGGTATTGGCAATGATCGACTGCATATTACGTTATATTATAAGGTACTTTCAATGATACACTGCATATTACGTTATATTATAAGGATGTTTCAAGGATACACTGCATATTACGTTATATTATAAGGTATTGTCAATGATAGACTGCATGTTACGTTATATTATAAGGTATTTTCAATGATTCACTGCATATGACGTTACATTACAAGACATTTTCAATGATAGACTGCAAATATTACGGTATATTATAAGGTATTTTGAACGATACACTGCATATTAGATTATATTATAAGGTATTTTCAATGATACACTGCATATTACGTTATATTGAAAGACATTTTCAATGACAGACTGCAAATATTACGTTATATTATAAGGTATTTTGAACGATACACTGCATATTAGATTATATTATAAGGAATTTTCAATGATACATTGCATATTGCGTTATATTATAAGGTATTTTCAATGATACACTGCGTATTACGTTATATTATAAGGTATTTTCAATAATTCACTGCATATTACGTTATAATATAAGGTATTTTCAATGTTACACTGCATATTACGTTCTATTATAAGGTATTTTCAATGATACACTGCATATTACTTTATATTATAAGGTATTTTCAATAATTCACTGCATATTACGTTATATTATAAGGTATTTTCAATGTTACACTGCATATTACGTTATATTATAAGGTATTTTCAATGATACACTTCATATTACGTTATATTATAAGCCATTTTCAATGATACACTGCATATTACGTTATATTATAAGCCATTTTCATTGATAGACTGCAAATATTACGGTATATTATAAGGTATTTTGAACGATACACTGCATATTAGATTATATTATAAAGTATTTTCAATGATACACTGCATATTACGTTATATCATAAGGTATTTTCAATGATACCCTGCATATTACTTTATATTATAAGGTATTTTCAATGATACACTGCATATTACGTTATATTACAAGGCATTTTCAATGATAGACTGCATATTACGTTATATTATAAGGTATTGTCAATGATAGACTGCATGTTACGTTATATTATAAGGTATTTTCAATGATTCACTGCATGTGACGTTATATTATAAGGTATTTTCAATGATACACTGCAAATTACGTTATATCATAAGGTATTTTCAATGATACACTGCATATTACGTTGTATTATAAGGTACTTTCAATGATACACTGCATATTACTTTATATTATAAGGTATTTTCAATGATACACTGCATATTACGTTATATTATAAGCCATTTTCATTGATAGACTGCAAATATTACGGTATATTATAAGGTATTTTGAACGATACACTGCATATTAGATTATATTATATGGTATTTTCAATGATACACTGCATATTACGTTATATCATAAGGTATTTTCAATGATATACTGCATATTACGTTATATTATAAGGTATTTTCAATGATACACTGCATATTACGTTATATTACAAGGCATTTTCAATAATTCACTGCATATTACGTTATATTATAAGGTATTGTCAATGATAGACTGCATGTTACGTTATATTATAAGGTATTTTCAATGATACACTGCATATTACGTTTTATTATAAGCCATTTTCAATGATACACTGCATATTACGTTATATTATAAGCCATTTTCAATGATAGACTGCAAATATTACGGTATATTATAAGGTATTTTGAACGATACACTGCATATTAGATTATATTATAAGGTATTTTCAATGATACACTGCATATTGCGTTATATTATAAGGTATTTTCAATGATACACTGCATATTACGTTACATTACAAGACATTTTCAATGATAGACTGTAAATATTACGTTATATTATAAGGTATTTTGAACGATACACTGCATATTAGATTATATTACAAGACATTTTCAATGATAGACTGCAAATATTACGTTATATTATAAGGTATTTTGAACGATACACTGCATATTAGATTATATTATAAGGTATTTTCAATGATACACTGCATATTACGTTATATTACAAGACATTTTCAATGACAGACTGCAAATATTACGTTATATTATAAGGTATTTTGAACGATACACTGCATATTAGATTATATTATAAGGCATTTTCAATGATACACTGCATATTGCGTTATATTATAAGGTATTTTCAATGATACACTGCGTATTACGTTATATTATAAGGTATTGGCAATGATAGACTGCATATTACGTTATATTATAAGGTATTTTCAATGATACACTGCATATTACGTTATATTATAAGGATGTTTCAATGATACACTGCATATTACGCTATATTATAAGGTATTGTCAATGATAGACTGCATGTTACGTTATTTTATAAGGTATTTTCAATGATTCACTTCATATGACGTTACATTACAAGACATTTTCAATGATAGACTGCAAATATTACGTTATATTATAAGGTATTTTGAACGATACACTGCATATTAGATTATATTATAAGGTATTTTGAATGATACACTGCATATTACGTTATATTGCAAGACATTTTCAATGACAGACTGCAAATATTACGTTATATTATAAGGTATTTTGAACGATACACTGCATATTAGATTATATTATAAGGCATTTTCAATGATACATTGCATATTGCGTTATATTATAAGGTATTTTCAATGATACACTGCGTATTACGTTATATTATAAGGTATTGGCAATGATAGACTGCATATTACGTTATATTATAAGGTATTTTCAATGATGCACTGCATATTACGTTATATTAAAAGGAATTTTCAACGATACACTGCATATTACGTCATATTATAAGGTATTTTCAATGATACACGGCATATTACGTTATATTATAAGGTATTTTCAATGTTACACTGCATATTACGTTAAATTATAAGGTATTTTCATTGAATCTCTGCATATTACGTTATATTATAAGGTATTGGCAATGATCGACTGCATATTACGTTATATTATAAGGTACTTTCAATGATACACTGCATATTACGCTATATTATAAGGATGTTTCAAGGATACACTGCATATTACGTTATATTATAAGGTATTGTCAATGATAGACTGCATGTTACGTTATATTATAAGGTATTTTCAATGATTCACTGCATGTGACGTTATATTACAAGACATTTTCAATGATAGACTGCAAATATTACGGTATATTATAAGGTATTTTGAACGATACACTGCATATTAGATTATATTATAAGGTATTTTCAATGATACACTGCATATTACGTTATATTGAAAGACATTTTCAATGACAGACTGCAAATATTACGTTATATTATAAGGTATTTTGAACGATACACTGCATATTAGATTATATTATAAGGCATTTTCAATGATACATTGCATATTGCGTTATATTATAAGGTATTTTCAATGATACACTGCGTATTACGTTATATTATAAGGTATTTTCAATAATTCACTGCATATTACGTTATAATATAAGGTATTTTCAATGTTACACTGCATATTACGTTCTATTATAAGGTATTTTCAATGATACACTGCATATTACTTTATATTATAAGGTATTTTCAATAATTCACTGCATATTACGTTATATTATAAGGTATTTTCAATGTTACACTGCATATTACGTTATATTATAAGGTATTTTCAATGATACACTTCATATTACGTTATATTATAAGCCATTTTCAATGATACACTGCATATTACGTTATATTATAAGCCATTTTCATTGATAGACTGCAAATATTACGGTATATTATAAGGTATTTTGAACGATACACTGCATATTAGATTATATTATAAAGTATTTTCAATGATACACTGCATATTACGTTATATCATAAGGTATTTTCAATGATACCCTGCATATTACTTTATATTATAAGGTATTTTCAATGATACACTGCATATTACGTTATATTACAAGGCATTTTCAATAATTCACTGCATATTACGTTATATTATAAGGTATTGTCAATGATAGACTGCATATTACTTTATATTATAAGGTATTTTCAATAATTCACTGCATATTACGTTATATTATAAGGTATTTTCAATGTTACACTGCATATTACGTTATATTATAAGGTATTTTCAATGATACACTTCATATTACGTTATATTATAAGCCATTTTCAATGATACACTGCATATTACGTTATATTGCAAGACATTTTCAATGACAGACTGCAAATATTACGTTATATTATAAGGTATTTTGAACGATACACTGCATATTAGATTATATTATAAGGCATTTTCAATGATACATTGCATATTGCGTTATATTATAAGGTATTGGCAATGATCGACTGCATATTACGTTATATTATAAGGTACTTTCAATGATACACTGCATATTACGTTATATTATAAGGTATTTTCAATGATACACTGCATATTACGTTATATTATAAGCCATTTTCATTGATAGACTGCAAATATTACGGTATATTATAAGGTATTTTGAACGATACACTGCATATTAGATTATATTATATGGTATTTTCAATGATACACTGCATATTACGTTATATCATAAGGTATTTTCAATGATACCCTGCATATTACTTTATATTATAAGGTATTTTCAATGATACACTGCATATTACGTTATATTACAAGGCATTTTCAATAATTCACTGCATATTACGTTATATTATAAGGTATTGTCAATGATAGACTGCATGTTACGTTATATTATAAGGTATTTTCAATGATACACTGCATATTACGTTATATTATAAGCCATTTTCAATGATACACTGCATATTACGTTATATTATAAGCCATTTTCAATGATAGACTGCAAATATTACGGTATATTATAAGGTATTTTGAACGATACACTGCATATTAGATTATATTATAAGGTATTTTCAATGATACACTGCATATTGCGTTATATTATAAGGTATTTTCAATGATACACTGCATATTACGTTACATTACAAGACATTTTCAATGATAGACTGCAAATATTACGTTATATTATAAGGTATTTTGAACGATACACTGCATATTAGATTATATTACAAGACATTTTCAATGATAGACTGCAAATATTACGTTATATTATAAGGTATTTTGAACGATACACTGCATATTAGATTATATTATAAGGTATTTTCAATGATACACTGCATATTACGTTATATTGCAAGACATTTTCAATGACAGACTGCAAATATTACGTTATATTATAAGGTATTTTGAACGATACACTGCATATTAGATTATATTATAAGGTATTTTCAATGATACACTGCATATTGCGTTATATTATAAGGTATTTTCAATGATACACTGCGTATTACGTTATATTATAAGGTATTGGCAATGATAGACTGCATATTACGTTATATTATAAGGTATTTTCAATGATACACTGCATATTACGTTATATTATAAGGATGTTTCAAGGATACACTGCATATTACGTTATATTATAAGGTATTGTCAATGATAGACTGCATGTTACGTTATATTATAAGGTATTTTCAATGATTCACTGCATGTGACGTTATATTACAAGACATTTTCAATGATAGACTGCAAATATTACGGTATATTATAAGGTATTTTGAACGATACACTGCATATTAGATTATATTATAAGGTATTTTGAATGATACACTGCATATTACGTTATATTGCAAGACATTTTCAATGACAGACTGCAAATATTACGTTATATTATAAGGTATTTTGAACGATACACTGCATATTAGATTATATTATAAGGCATTTTCAATGATACATTGCATATTGCGTTATATTATAAGGTATTTTCAATGATACACTGCGTATTACGTTATATTATAAGGTATTGGCAATGATAGACTGCATATTACGTTATATTATAAGGTATTTTCAATGATGCACTGCATATTACGTTATATTAAAAGGAATTTT
This sequence comes from Lasioglossum lativentre, assembly GCA_916610255.1. Lineage (NCBI taxonomy): Eukaryota > Metazoa > Arthropoda > Insecta > Hymenoptera > Halictidae > Lasioglossum > Lasioglossum lativentre. The sequence goes on from CAKAJI010000032.1 coordinate 819,071, forward strand.
CAACGATACACTGCATATTACGTCATATTATAAGGTATTTTCAATGATACACGGCATATTACGTTATATTATAAGGTATTTTCAATGTTACACTGCATATTACGTTAAATTATAAGGTATTTTCATTGAATCTCTGCATATTACGTTATATTATAAGGTATTGGCAATGATCGACTGCATATTACGTTATATTATAAGGTACTTTCAATGATACACTGCATATTACGCTATATTATAAGGATGTTTCAAGGATACACTGCATATTACGTTATATTATAAGGTATTGTCAATGATAGACTGCATGTTACGTTATTTTATAAGGTATTTTCAATGATTCACTTCATATGACGTTACATTACAAGACATTTTCAATGATAGACTGCAAATATTACGTTATATTATAAGGTATTTTGAACGATACACTGCATATTAGATTATATTATAAGGTATTTTCAATGATACACTGCATATTACGTTATATTGAAAGACATTTTCAATGACAGACTGCAAATATTACGTTATATTATAAGGTATTTTGAACGATACACTGCATATTAGATTATATTATAAGGCATTTTCAATGATACATTGCATATTGCGTTATATTATAAGGTATTTTCAATGATACACTGCGTATTACGTTATATTATAAGGTATTTTCAATAATTCACTGCATATTACGTTATAATATAAGGTATTTTCAATGTTACACTGCATATTACGTTCTATTATAAGGTATTTTCAATGATACACTGCATATTACTTTATATTATAAGGTATTTTCAATAATTCACTGCATATTACGTTATATTATAAGGTATTTTCAATGTTACACTGCATATTACGTTATATTATAAGGTATTTTCAATGATACACTTCATATTACGTTATATTATAAGCCATTTTCAATGATACACTGCATATTACGTTATATTATAAGCCATTTTCATTGATAGACTGCAAATATTACGGTATATTATAAGGTATTTTGAACGATACACTGCATATTAGATTATATTATAAAGTATTTTCAATGATACACTGCATATTACGTTATATCATAAGGTATTTTCAATGATACCCTGCATATTACTTTATATTATAAGGTATTTTCAATGATACACTGCATATTACGTTATATTACAAGGCATTTTCAATAATTCACTGCATATTACGTTATATTATAAGGTATTGTCAATGATAGACTGCATATTACTTTATATTATAAGGTATTTTCAATAATTCACTGCATATTACGTTATATTATAAGGTATTTTCAATGTTACACTGCATATTACGTTATATTATAAGGTATTTTCAATGATACACTTCATATTACGTTATATTATAAGCCATTTTCAATGATACACTGCATATTACGTTATATTGCAAGACATTTTCAATGACAGACTGCAAATATTACGTTATATTATAAGGTATTTTGAACGATACACTGCATATTAGATTATATTATAAGGCATTTTCAATGATACATTGCATATTGCGTTATATTATAAGGTATTGGCAATGATCGACTGCATATTACGTTATATTATAAGGTACTTTCAATGATACACTGCATATTACGTTATATTATAAGGTATTTTCAATGATACACTGCATATTGCGTTATATTATAAGGTATTTTCAATGATACACTGCATATTATGTTATATTATAAGGAATTTTCAATGATACACGGCATATAACGTTATATCATAAGGTATTGTCAATGATAGACTGCATGTTACGTTATATTATAAGATATTTTCAATGATTCACTGCATATGACGTTATATTATAAGGTATTTTCAATGATACACTGCAAATTACGTTATATCATAAGGTATTTTCAATGATACACTGCATATTACGTTGTATTATAAGGTACTTTCAATGATACACTGCATATTACTTTATATTATAAGGTATTTTCAATGATACACTGCATATTACGTTATATTATAAGCCATTTTCATTGATAGACTGCAAATATTACGGTATATTATAAGGTATTTTGAACGATACACTGCATATTAGATTATATTATAAGGTATTTTCAATGATACACTGCATATTACGTTATATCATAAGGTATTTTCAATGATACCCTGCATATTACTTTATATTATAAGGTATTTTCAATGATACACTGCATATTACGTTATATTACAAGGCATTTTCAATGATACACTGCATATTACGTTATATTATAAGGTATTGTCAATGATAGACTGCATGTTACGTTATATTATAAGGTATTTTCAATGATTCACTGCATGTGACGTTATATTATAAGGTATTTTCAATGATACACTGCAAATTACGTTATATCATAAGGTATTTTCAATGATACACTGCATATTACGTTGTATTATAAGGTACTTTCAATGATACACTGCATATTACTTTATATTATAAGGTATTTTCAATGATACACTGCATATTACGTTATATTACAAGGCATTTTCAATGATAGACTGCAAATATTACGTTATATTATAATGTATTTTGAACGATACACTGCATATTAGATTATATTATAAGGTATTTTCAATGATACACTGCATATTGCGTTATATTATAAGGTATTTTCAATGATACACTGCATAGTACGTTATATCATAAGGTATTTTCAATGACACACTGCATATAACGTCATATTATATGGTATTTTCAATGATACACGGCATATTACGTTATATTATAAGGTATTTTCAATGATACACTGCATATTACGTTATATTACAAGACATTTTCAATGATAGACTGCAAATATTAAGTTATATTATAAGGTATTTTGAACGATACACTGCATATTCGATTATATTATACGGTATTTTCAATGATGCACAGCATATTACGTTATATTATAAGGTATTTTCAATGATACACTGCATATTACGTTATATTATAAGGTATTTTGAACGATACACTGCATATTAGATTATATTATAAGGTATTTTCAATGATACACAGCATATTACGTTATATTATAAGGTATTTTCAATGATACACTGCATATTACGTTATATTATAAGGTATTTTCAATGATACACTGCATATTACGTTACATTACAAGACATTTTCAATGATAGACTGCAAATATTACGTTATATTATAAGGTATTTTGAACGATACACTGCATATTAGATTATATTATAAGGTATTTTCAATGATACACTGCATATTGCGTTATATTATAAGGATGTTTCAAGGATACACTGCATATTACGTTATATTATAAGGTATTTTCAATAATTCACTGCATGTTACGTTATATTATAAGGTATTTTCAATGATTCACTGCATGTGACGTTATATTACAAGACATTTTCAATGATAGACTGCAAATATTACGGTATATTATAAGGTATTTTGAACGATACACTGCATATTAGATTATATTATAAGGTATTTTCAATGATACACTGCATATTACGTTATATTGCAAGACATTTTCAATGACAGACTGCAAATATTACGTTATTTTATAAGGTATTTTGAACGATACACTGCATATTAGATTATATTATAAGGCATTTTCAATGATACATTGCATATTGCGTTATATTATAAGGTATTTTCAATGTTACACTGCGTATTACGTTATATTATAAGGTATTGGCAATGATAGACTGCATATTACGTTATATTATAAGGTATTTTCAATGATGCACTGCATATTACGTTATATTAAAAGGAATTTTCAACGATACACTGCATATTACGTCATATTATAAGGTATTTTCAATGATACACGGCATATTACGTTATATTATAAGGTATTGTCAATGATAGACTGCATGTTACGTTATATTATAAGGTATTTTCAATGATTCACTGCATGTGACGTTATATTACAAGACATTTTCAATGATAGACTGCAAATATTACGGTATATTATAAGGTATTTTGAACGATACACTGCATATTAGATTATATTATAAGGTATTTTCAATGATACACTGCATATTACGTTATATTGCAAGACATTTTCAATGACAGACTGCAAATATTACGTTATATTATAAGGTATTTTGAACGATACACTGCATATTAGATTATATTATAAGGCATTTTCAATGATACATTGCATATTGCGTTATATTATAAGGTATTTTCAATGATACACTGCGTATTACGTTATATTATAAGATATTTTCAATAATTCACTGCATATTACGTTATAATATAAGGTATTTTCAATGTTACACTGCATATTACGTTATATTATAAGGTATTTTCAATGATACACTGCATATTACTTTATATTATAAGGTATTTTCAATAATTCACTGCATATTACGTTATATTATAAGGTATTTTCAATGTTACACTGCATATTACGTTATATTATAAGGTATTTTCAATGATACACTGCATATTACGTTATATTATAAGCCATTTTCAATGATACACTGCATATTACGTTATATTATAAGCCATTTTCAATGATAGACTGTAAATATTACGGTATATTATAAGGTATTTTGAACGATACACTGCATATTAGATTATATTATAAGGTATTTTCAATGATACACTGCATATTACGTTATATTGCAAGACATTTTCAATGACAGACTGCAAATATTACGTTATATTATAAGGTATTTTGAACGATACACTGCATATTAGATTATATTATAAGGCATTTTCAATGATACACTGCATATTGCGTTATATTATAAGGTATTTTCAATGATACACTGCGTATTACGTTATATTATAAGGTATTGGCAATGATAGACTGCATATTACGTTATATTATAAGGTATTTTCAATGATACACTGCATATTACGTTATATTATAAGGAATTTTCAATGATACACTGCATATTACGTTATATTATAAGGTATTGTCAATGATTGACTGCATATTACGTTATATCATAAGGTATTTTCAATGATACACTGTATATTACGTAATATTATAAGGTATTTTCAATGATACACTGCATATTACGTTATATTATAAGGTATTTTCAATGATACACTGCATATTACGTTATATTACAAGACATTTTCAATGATAGACTGCAAATATTACGTTATATTATAAGGTATTTAGAACGATACACTGCATATTAGATTATATTATAAGGTATTGTCAATGATTGACTGCATATTACGTTATATCATAAGGTATTTTCAATGATACACTGTATATTACGTCATATTATAAGGTATTTTCAATGATACACTGCATATTACGTTATATTATAAGGTATTTTCAATGATACACTGCATATTACTTTATATTATAAGGTATTTTCAATGATACACTGCATATTACGTTATATTATAAGGTATTTTCAATGATACACTGCATATTACTTTATATTATAAGGTATTTTCAATAATTCACTGCATATTACGTTATATTATAAGGTATTTTCAATGTTACACTGCATATTACGTTATATTATAAGGTATTTTCAATGATACACTGCATATTACGTTATATTATAAGCCATTTTCAATGATACACTGCATATTACGTTATATTATAAGCCATTTTCAATGATAGACTGCAAATATTACGGTATATTATAAGGTATTTTGAACGATACACTGCATATTAGATTATATTATAAGGTATTTTCAATGATACACTGCATATTACGTTATATCATAAGGTATTTTCAATGATACACTGCATATTACTTTATATTATAAGGTATTTTCAATGATACACTGCATATTACGTTATATTACAAGGCATTTTCAATGATAGACGGCAAATATTACGTTATATTATAAGGTATTTTGAACGATACACTGCATATTAGATTATATTATAAGGTATTTTCAATGATACACTGCATATTGCGTTATATTATAAGGTATTTTCAATGATACACTGCGTATGACGTTATATTATAAGGTATTTTCAATAATTCACTGCATATTACGTTATATTATAAGGTATTTTCAATGATACACTGCATATTACGTTATATTGCAAGACATTTTCAATGACAGACTGCAAATATTACGTTATATTATAAGGTATTTTGAACGATACACTGCATATTAGATTATATTTTAAGGCATTTTCAATGATACATTGCATATTGCGTTATATTATAAGGTATTTTCAATGATACACTGCGTATTACGTTATATTATAAGGTATTTTCAATAATTCACTGCATATTACGTTATATTATAAGGTATTTTCAATGTTACCCTGCATATTACGTTATATTATAAGGTATTTTCAATGATACACTGCATATTACTTTATATCATAAGGTATTTTCAATGATACACTGCATATTACGTTGTATTATAAGGTACTTTCAATGATACACTGCATATTACGTTATATTATAAGCCATTTTCAATGATACACTGCATATTACGTTATATTATAAGCCATTTTCAATGATAGACTGCAAATATTACGGTATATTATAAGGTATTTTGAACGATACACTGCATATTAGATTATATTATAAGGTATTTTCAATGATACACTGCATATTACGTTATATCATAAGGTATTTTCAATGATACACTGCATATTACTTTATATTATAAGGTATTTTCAATGATACACTGCATATTACGTTATATTACAAGACATTTTCAATGATAGACTGCAAATATTACGTTATATTATAAGGTATTTTGAACGATACACTGCATATTAGATTATATTATAAGGTATTTTCAATGATACACTGCATATTGCGTTATATTATAAGGTATTTTCAATGATACACTGCGTATTACGTTATATTATAAGGTATTTTCAATGTTACACTGCATATTACGTTATATTATAAGGTATTTTCAATGATACACTGCATATTACGTTATATTATAAGGTATTGTCAATGATAGACTGCATATTACGTTATATTATAAAGTATTTTCAATGATACACTGCATATTACGTTATATTATAAGGAATTTTCAATGATACACTGCATATTACGTTATATTACAAGACATTTTCAATGATAGACTGCAAATATTACGTTATATTATAAGGTACTTTGAACGATACACTGCATATTAGATTATATTATAAGGTATTGTCAATGATTGACTGCATATTACGTTATATCATAAGGTATTTTCAATGATACACTGTATATTACGTCATATTATAAGGTATTTTCAATGATACACTGCATATTACGTTATATTATAAGGTATTTTCAATGATACACTGCATATTACGTTATATTAGAAGACATTTTCAATGATAGACTGCAAAAATTACGTTATATTATAAGGTATTTTGAACGATACACTGCATATTAGATTATATTATACGGCATTTTCAATGATACACTGCATATTGCGTTATACTATAAGGTATTGTCAATGATAGACTGCATATTACGTTATATTATAAAGTATTTTCAATGATACACTGCATATTACGTTATATAATAAGGTATTTTCAATGATACACAGCATATTACGTTATATTATAAGGTATTGTCAATGAGACACTGCATATTACGTTATATTATAAAGTATTTTCAATGATACACTGCATATTACGTTATATTATAAGGTATTTTCAATAATACACTGCATATTACGTTATATTATAAGGTATTTTCAACGATACACTGCATATTACGTTATATTACAAGGCATTTTCAATGATAGACTGCAAATATTACGTTATATTATAAGGTATTTTGAACGATACACTGCATATTAGATTATATTATACGGTATTTTCAATGATACACTGCATATTGCGTTATATTATAAGGTATTGTCAATGATAGACTGCATATTACGTTATATTATAAAGTATTTTCAATGATACACTGCATATTACGTTATATAATAAGGTATTTTCAATGATACACAGCATATTACGTTATATTATAAGGTATTGTCAATGATAGACTGCATATTACGTTATATTATAAAGTATTTTCAATGATACACTGCATATTACGTTATATAATAAGGTATTTTCAATGATACACAGCATATTACGTTATTTTATAAGGTATTTTCAATGATACGCTGCATATTGCATTATTTTATAAGGTGTCTTCAATGATACACAGCATATTATGTTATATGATAAGGTATTTTCAATGATACACTGCAAATTACGTTATAATATAAGGTATTTTCAATATTACACTGCATATTCCATTATTTTCTAAGGTATTTTCAATGATACACTGCATATTACGTTATATTAAAAGGTATTTTCAATGATACGCTGCATATTGCATTATTTTATAAGGTGTCTTCAATGATACACAGCATATTATGTTATATTATAAGGTATTTTCAATGATACACTGCATATTACGTTATATTATAAGGTATTTTCAATAATACACTGCATATTACGTTATATTATAAGGTATTGTCAATGATTGACTGCATATTGTGTTATATTATAAGGTATTTTCAATGATACACTGCGTATTACGTTATATTATAAGGTATTGGCTATGATAGACTGCATATTACGTTATATTACAAGGCATTTTCAATGATAGACTGCAAATATTACGTTATATTATAAGGTATTTTGAACGATACACTGCATATTAGATTATATTATAAGGTATTTTCAATGATACACTGCATATTACGTTACATTACAAGAAATTTTCAATGATAGACTGCAAAAATTACGTTATATTATAAGGTATTTTAAACGATAAACTGCATATTAGATAATATTATAAGGTATTTTCAATGATACACAGCATATTACGTTATATTATAAGGTATTTTCAATGATACACTGCATATTACGTTATATCATAAGGTATTTTCAATGATACACTGCATATTACTTTATATTATAAGGTATTTTCAATGATACACTGCATATTACGTCATATTATAAGGTATTTTCAATGATACACTGCATATTACGTTATATTATAAGGTATTTTCAATGATACACTGCATATTACGTTACATTACAAGACATTTTCAATTATAGACTGTAAATATTACGATATATTATAAGGCATTTTGAACGATACACTGCATATTAGATTATATTATAAGGTATTTTCAATGATACACTGCATATTAGGTTATATTGCAAGACATTTTCAATGACAGACTGCAAATATTACGTTATATTATAAGGTATTTTGAACGATACACTGCATATTAGATTATATTATAAGGCATTTTCAATGATACACTGCATATTGCGTTATATTATAAGGTATTTTCAATGATACACTGCGTATTACGTTATATTATAAGGTATTGGCAATGATAGACTGTATATTACGTTATATTATAAGGTATTTTCAATGATACACTGCATATTACGTTATATTATAAGGAATTTTCAATGATACACTGCATATTACGTTATATTACAAGACATTTTCAATGATAGACTGCAAATATTACGTTATATTATAAGGTACTTTGAACGATACACTGCATATTAGATTATATTATAAGGTATTGTCAATGATTGACTGCATATTACGTTATATCATAAGGTATTTTCAATGATACACTGCATATTACATTATATTATAAGGTATTTTCAATGATACAAAGCATATTACGTTATATTATATGGTATTTTCAATGATACATTGCATATTACATTATATTATAAGGAATTTTCAATAACACACTGCATAATACGTTATATTATAAGGTATTTTCAATAATACACTGCATATTACGTTATATTATAAGGTATTTTCAATGATACACTGCATATTACGTTATATTATAAGGTATTTTCAATGATACACTGCATATTACGTTATATTACAAGGCATTTCCAATGATAGACTGCAAATATTACGTTATATTATAAGGTATTTTGAACGATACACTGCATACTATGTTATATTATAAGGGATTTTCAATGAGACACTGCATATTCCGTTATATTATAAAGTATTTTCAATGATACACTGCATATTTCATTATATTATAAGGTATTTTCAATAATACACTGCATATTACGTTATATTATAAGGTATTTTCAATGATACACTGCATATTGCGTTATATTATAAGGTATTTTCAGTGATACACTGCGTATTACGTTATATTATAAGGTATTGGCAATGATAGACTGCATATTACGTTATATTATAAGGTATTTTCAATGATACACTGCATATTACGTTATATTAAAAGGAATTTTCAACGATACACTGCATATTACGTTATATTATAAGGTATTGTCAATGATTGACTGCATATTGTGTTATATCATAAGGTATTTTCAATGATACACTGTATATTACGTCATATTATAAGGTATTTTCAATGATACACTGCATATTACGTTATATTATAAGGTATTTTCAATGATACACTGCATATTACGTTATATTAGAAGACATTTTCAATGATAGACTGCAAAAATTACGTTATATTATAAGGTATTTTGAACGATACACTGCATATTAGATTATATTATACGGCATTTTCAATGATACACTGCATATTGCGTTATATTATAAGGTATTGTCAATGATAGACTGCATATTACGTTATATTATAAAGTATTTTCAATGATACACTGCATATTACGTTATATAATAAGGTATTTTCAATGATACACAGCATATTACGTTATATTATAAGGTATTGTCAATGAGACACTGCATATTACGTTATATTATAAAGTATTTTCAATGATACACTGCATATTACGTTATATTATAAGGTATTTTCAATAATACACTGCATATTACGTTATATTATAAGGTATTTTCAATGATACACTGCATATTACGTTATATTACAAGGCATTTTCAATGATAGACTGCAAATATTACGTTATATTATAAGGTATTTTGAACGATACACTGCATATTAGATTATATTATACGGTATTTTCAATGATACACTGCATATTGCGTTATATTATAAGGTATTGTCAATGATAGACTGCATATTACGTTATATTATAAAGTATTTTCAATGATACACTGCATATTACGTTATATAATAAGGTATTTTCAATGATACACAGCATATTACGTTATATTATAAGGTATTGTCAATGATAGACTGCATATTACGTTATATTATAAAGTATTTTCAATGATACACTGCATATTACGTTATATAATAAGGTATTTTCAATGATACACAGCATATTACGTTTTTTTATAAGGTATTTTCAATGATACGCTGCATATTGCATTATTTTATAAGGTGTCTTCAATGATACACAGCATATTATGTTATATTATAAGGTATTTTCAATGATACACTGCAAATTACGTTATAATATAAGGTATTTTCAATATTACACTGCATATTCCATTATTTTCTAAGGTATTTTCAATGATACACTGCATATTACGTTATATTAAAAGGTATTTTCAATGATACGCTGCATATTGCATTATTTTATAAGGTGTCTTCAATGATACACAGCATATTATGTTATATTATAAGGTATTTTCAATGATACACTGCATATTACGTTATATTATAAGGTATTTCCAATAATACACTGCATATTACGTTATATTATAAGGTATTTTCAATGATACACTGCATATTACGTTATATTACAAGGCATTTTCAATAATAGACTGCAAATATTACGTTATATTATAAGGTATTTTGAACGATACACTGCATATTAGATTATATTATACGGCATTTTCAATGATACACTGCATATTGCGTTATATTATAAGGTATTTTCAATGATACACAGCATATTACGTTATATTATAAGGTATTTTCAATGATACACTGCATATTACGTTATATCATAAGGTATTTTCAATGATACACTGCATATTACTTTATATTATAAGGTATTTTCAATGATACACTGCATATTACGTCATATTATAAGGTATTTTCAATGATACACTGCATATTACGTTATATTATAAGGTATTTTCAATGATACACTGCATATTACGTTACATTACAAGACATTTTCAATTATAGACTGTAAATATTACGATATATTATAAGGTATTTTGAACGATACACTGCATATTAGATTATATTATAAGGTATTTTCAATGATACACTGCATATTAGGTTATATAGCAAGACATTTTCAATGACAGACTGCAAATATTACGTTACATTATAAGGTATTTTGAACGATACACTGCATATTAGATTATATTATAAGGCATTTTCAATGATACACTGCATATTGCGTTATATTATAAGGTATTTTCAATGATACACTGCGTATTACGTTATATTATAAGGTATTGGCAATGATAGACTGTATATTACGTTATATTATAAGGTATTTTCAATGATACACTGCATATTACGTTATATTATAAGGAATTTTCAATGATACACTGCATATTACGTTATATTACAAGACATTTTCAATGATAGACTGCAAATATTACGTTATATTATAAGGTATTTTGAACGATACACTGCATATTAGATTATATTATACGGCATTTTCAATGATACACTGCATATTGCGTTATATTATAAGGTATTGTCAATGATAGACTGCATATTACGTTATATTATAAAGTATTTTCAATGATACACTGCATATTACGTTATATAATAAGGTATTTTCAATGATACACAGCATATTACGTTATATTATAAGGTATTGTCAATGAGACACTGCATATTACGTTATATTATAAAGTATTTTCAATGATACACTGCATATTACGTTATATTATAAGGTATTTTCAATAATACACTGCATATTACGTTATATTATAAGGTATTTTCAATGATACACAGCATATTACGTTATTTTATAAGGTATTTTCAATGATACGCTGCATATTGCATTATTTTATAAGGTGTCTTCAATGATACACAGCATATTATGTTATATTATAAGGTATTTTCAATGATACACTGCATATTACGTTATATTATAAGGTATTTTCAATAATACACTGCATATTACGTTATATTATAAGGTATTTTCAATGATACACTGCATATTACGTTATATTACAAGGCATTTTCAATAATAGACTGCAAATATTACGTTATATTATAAGGTATTTTGAACGATACACTGCATATTAGATTATATTATACGGCATTTTCAATGATACACTGCATATTGCGTTATATTATAAGGTATTGTCAATGATAGACTGCATATTACGTTATATTATAAAGTATTTTCAATGATACACTGCATATTACGTTATATAATAAGGTATTTTCAATGATACACAGCATATTACGTTATATTATAAGGTATTGTCAATGATAGACTGCATATTACGTTATATTATAAAGTATTTTCAATGATACACTGCATATTACGTTATATAATAAGGTATTTTCAATGATACACAGCATATTACGTTATTTTATAAGGTATTTTCAATGATACGCTGCATATTGCATTATTTTATAAGGTGTCTTCAATGATACACAGCATATTATGTTATATTATAAGGTATTTTCAATGATACACTGAAAATTACGTTATAATATAAGGTATTTTCAATATTACACTGCATATTCCATTATTTTCTAAGGTATTTTCAATGATACACTGCATATTACGTTATATTAAAAGGTATTTTCAATGATACGCTGCATATTGCATTATTTTATAAGGTGTCTTCAATGATACACAGCATATTATGTTATATTATAAGGTATTTTCAATGATACACTGCATATTACGTTATATTATAAGGTATTTTCAATAATACACTGCATATTACGTTATATTATAAGGTATTTTCAATGATACACTGCATATTACGTTATATTACAAGGCATTTTCAATGATAGACTGCAAATATTACGTTATATTATAAGGTATTTTGAACGATACACTGCATATTAGATTATATTATACGGCATTTTCAATGATACACTGCATACTGCGTTATAATATAAGGTATTGTCAATGATAGACGGCATATTACGTTATATTATAAAGTATTTTCAATGATACACTGCATATTACGTTATATAATAAGGTATTTTCAATGATACACAGCATATTACGTTATATTATAAGGTATTTTCAATAATACACTGCATATTACGTTATATTATAAGGTATTTTCAATGATACACTGCATATTACGTTATATTATAAGGTATTTTCAATGATACACTGCATATTACGTTATATTACAAGGCATTTCCAATGATAGACTGCAAATATTACGTTATATTATAAGGTATTTTGAACGATACACTGCATACTATGTTATATTATAAGGGATTTTCAATGAGACACTGCATATTCCGTTATATTATAAAGTATTTTCAATGATACACTGCATATTTCATTATATTATAAGGTATTTTCAATAATACACTGCATATTACGTTATATTATAAGGTATTTTCAATGATACACTGCATATTACGTTATATTATAAGGGATTTCCAATGAGACACTGCATATTCCGTTATATTATAAAGTATTTTCAATGATACACTGCATATTTCATTATATTATAAGGTATTTGCAATAATACACTGCATATTACGTTATAGTATAAGGTATTTTCAATGATAGACTGCATATGACGTTATATTATAACGGATTTTCAATGAGACACTGCATATTCCGTTATATTACAAGGCATTTTCAATGATAAACTGCAAATATTACGTTATTTTATAAGGTATTTTGAACGATACACTCCATATTAGATTATATTATAAGGTATTATCAATGATACACTGCATATTGCGTTATATTATCAGGTATTTTCAATAATACACTGCATATTACGTTATATTATATGGTATTTTCAATGATAGACTGCATATTACGTTATATTATAAGGGATTTTCAATGAGACACTGCATATTCCGTTATATTACAAGGCATTTTCAATGATAGACTGCAAATATTACGTTATTTTATAAGGTATTTTGAACGATACACTCCATATTAGATTATATTATAAGGTATTATCAATGATACACTGCATATTGCGTTATATTATAAGGTATTGTCAATGATAGACTGCATATTACGTTATATTATAAAGTATTTTCAATGATACACTGCATATTACGTTATATAATAAGGTATTTTCAATGATACACAGCATATTACGTTATATTATAAGGTATTGTCAATGATAGACTGCATATTACGTTATATTATAAAGTATTTTCAATGATACACTGCATATTACGTTATATAATAAGGTATTTTCAATGATACACAGCATATTACGTTATTTTATAAGGTATTTTCAATGATACGCTGCATATTGCATTATTTTATAAGGTGTCTTCAATGATACACAGCATATTATGTTATATTATAAGGTATTTTCAATGATACACTGCAAATTACGTTATTTTCTAAGGTATTTTCAATATTACACTGCATATTCCATTATTTTCTAACGTATTTTCAATGATACACTGCATATTACGTTATATTGTAAGGTATTTTCAATGATACGCTGCATATTGCATTATTTTATAAGGTGTCTTCAATGATACACAGCATATTATGTTATATTACAAGGCATTTCCAATGATAGACTGCAAATATTACGTTATATTATAAGGTATTTTGAACGATACACTGCATATTACATTATATTATAAGGTATTTTCAATGATACAAAGCATATTACGTTATATTATAAGGTATTTTCAATGATACACTGCATATTACGTTATATTACAAGGCATTTCCAATGATAGACTGCAAATATTACGTTATATTATAAGGTATTTTGAACGATACACTGCATACTATGTTATATTATAAGGGATTTTCAATGAGACACTGCATATTCCGTTATATTATAAAGTATTTTCAATGATACACTGCATATTACATTATATTATAAGGTATTTTCAATAATACACTGCATATTACGTTATATTATAAGGGATTTCCAATGAGACACTGCATATTCCGTTATATTATAAAGTATTTTCAATGATACACTGCATATTTCATTATATTATAAGGTATTTGCAATAATACACTGCATATTACGTTATATTATAAGGTATTTTCAATGATAGACTGCATATTACGTTATATTATAAGGGATTTTCAATGAGACACTGCATATTCCGTTATATTACAAGGCATTTTCAATGATAAACTGCAAATATTACGTTATATTATAAGGTATTTTGAACGATACACTCCATATTAGATTATATTATAAGGTATTATCAATGATACACTGCATATTGCGTTATATTATCAGGTATTTTCAATAATACACTGCATATTACGTTATATTATATGGTATTTTCAATGATAGACTGCATATTACGTTATATTATAAGGGATTTTCAATGAGACACTGCATATTCCGTTATATTACAAGGCATTTTCAATGATAGACTGCAAATATTACGTTATATTATAAGGTATTTTGAACGATACACTCCATATTAGATTATATTATAAGGTATTATCAATGATACACTGCATATTGCGTTATATTATCAGGTATTTTCAATAATACACTGCATATTACGTTATATTATAAGGTATTTTCAATGATACACTGCATATTACGTTATATTACAAGGCATTTCCAATGATAGACTGCAAATATTACGTTATATTATAAGGTATTTTGAACGATACACTGCATACTATGTTATATTATAAGGGATTTTCAATGAGGCACTGCATATTCCGTTATATTATAAAGTATTTTCAATGATACACTGCATATTTCATTATATTATAAGGTATTTTCAATAATACACTGCATATTACGTTATATTATAAGGGATTTCCAATGAGACACTGCATATTCCGTTATATTATAATGTATTTTCAATGATACACTGCATATTTCATTATATTATAAGATATTTGCAATAATACACTGCATATTACGTTATATTATAAGGTATTTTCAATGATAGACTGCATATTACGTTATATTATAAGGGATTTTCAATGAGACACTGCATATTCCGTTATATTACAAGGCATTTTCAATGATAAACTGCAAATACTACGTTATATTATAAGGTATTTTGAACGATACACTCCATATTAGATTATATTATAAGGTATTATCAATGATACACTGCATATTGCGTTATATTATCAGGTATTTTCAATAATACACTGCATATTACGTTATATTATATGGTATTTTCAATGATAGACTGCATATTACGTTATATTATAAGGGATTTTCAATGAGACACTGCATATTCCGTTATATTACAAGGCATTTTCAATGATAAACTGCAAATATTACGTTATTTTATAAGGTATTTTGAACGATACACTCCATATTAGATTATATTATAAGGTATTATCAATGATACACTGCATATTGCGTTATATTATCAGGTATTTTCAATAATACACTGCATATTACGTTATATTATAAGGTATTTTCAATGATACACAGCATACTATGTTATATTATAAGGTATTTTCAATGAAACACTGCATATTACGTTATATTATAAGGGATTTCCAATGAGACACTGCATATTCCGTTATATTATAAAGTATTTTCAATGATACACTGCATATTACGTTATATTATAAAGTATTTTCAATGATACACTGCATATTACATTATTTTATAAGGTATTTTCAATGATACACTGCATATTACGTTATATTATAAGGGATTTCTAATGAGACACTGCATATTACATTATTTTATAAGGTATTTTCAATAATACACTCTATATTACGTTATATTATAAGGTATTTTCAATGATAGACTGCATATTACGTTATATTATAAGGGATTTTCAATGAGACACTGCATATTCCGTTATATTACAAGGCATTTTCAATGATAGACTGCAAATATTACGTTATTTTATAAGGTATTTTGAACGATACACTCCATATTAGATTATATTATAAGGTATTATCAATGATACACTGCATATTGCGTTATATTATCAGGTATTTTCAATAATACACTGCATATTACGTTATATTATAAGGTATTTTCAATGATACACTGCATATAACGTTATATTACAAGGCATTTTCAATGATAGACTGCAAATATTACGTTATATTATAAGGTATTTGGAACGATACACTGCATATTAGATTATATTATAAGGTATTTTCAATGATACACTGCATATTGCGTTATATTATAAGGTATTTTCAATGATACACTGCATACTGCGTTATAATATAAGGTATTGTCAATGATAGACGGCATATTACGTTATATTATAAAGTATTTTCAATGATACACTGCATATTACGTTATATAATAAGGTATTTTCAATGATACACAGCATATTACGTTATATTATAAGGTATTTTCAATAATACACTGCATATTACGTTATATTATAAGGTATTTTCAATGATACACTGCATATTACGTTATATTATAAGGTATTTTCAATGATACACTGCATATTACGTTATATTACAAGGCATTTCCAATGATAGACTGCAAATATTACGTTATATTATAAGGTATTTTGAACGATACACTGCATACTATGTTATATTATAAGGGATTTTCAATGAGGCACTGCAAATTCCGTTATATTATAAAGTATTTTCAATGATACACTGCATATTTCATTATATTATAAGGTATTTTCAATAATACACTGCATATTACGTTATATTATAAGGTATTTTCAATGATACACTGCATATTACGTTATATTATAAGGGATTTCCAATGAGACACTGCATATTCCGTTATATTATAATGTAGATTCAATGATACACTGCATATTTCATTATATTATAAGGTATTTGCAATAATACACTGCATATTACGTTATAGTATAAGGTATTTTCAATGATAGACTGCATATGACGTTATATTATAACGGATTTTCAATGAGACACTGCATATTCCGTTATATTACAAGGCATTTTCAATGATAAACTGCAAATATGACGTTATATTATAAGGTATTTTGAACGATACACTCCATATTAGATTATATTATAAGGTATTATCAATGATACACTGCATATTGCGTTATATTATCAGGTATTTTCAATAATACACTGCATATTACGTTATATTATATGGTATTTTCAATGATAGACTGCATATTACGTTATATTATAAGGGATTTTCAATGAGACACTGCATATTCCGTTATATTACAAGGCATTTTCAATGATAGACTGCAAATATTACGTTATATTATAAGGTATTTTGAACGATACACTCCATATTAGATTATATTATAAGGTATTATCAATGATACACTGCATATTGCGTTATATTATAAGGTATTGTCAATGATAGACTGCATATTACGTTATATTATAAAGTATTTTCAATGATACACTGCATATTACGTTATATAATAAGGTATTTTCAATGATACACAGCATATTACGTTATATTATAAGGTATTGTCAATGATAGACTGCATATTACGTTATATTATAAAGTATTTTCAATGATACACTGCATATTACGTTATATAATAAGGTATTTTCAATGATACACAGCATATTACGTTATTTTATAAGGTATTTTCAATGATACGCTGCATATTGCATTATTTTATAAGGTGTCTTCAATGATACACAGCATATTATGTTATATTATAAGGTATTTTCAATGATACACTGCAAATTACGTTATTTTCTAAGGTATTTTCAATATTACACTGCATATTCCATTATTTTCTAACGTATTTTCAATGATACACTGCATATTACGTTATATTGTAAGGTATTTTCAATGATACGCTGCATATTGCATTATTTTATAAGGTGTCTTCAATGATACACAGCATATTATGTTATATTACAAGGCATTTCCAATGATAGACTGCAAATATTACGTTATATTATAAGGTATTTTGAACGATACACTGCATATTACATTATATTATAAGGTATTTTCAATGATACAAAGCATATTACGTTATATTATAAGGTATTTTCAATGATACACTGCATATTACGTTATATTACAAGGCATTTTCAATGATAGACTGCAAATATTACGTTATATTATAAGGTATTTTGAACGATACACTGCATACTATGTTATATTATAAGGGATTTTCAATGAGACACTGCATATTCCGTTATATTATAAAGTATTTTCAATGATACACTGCATATTTCATTATATTATAAGGTATTTTCAATAATACACTGCATATTACGTTATATTATAAGGGATTTCCAATGAGACACTGCATATTCCGTTATATTATAAAGTATTTTCAATGATACACTGCATATTTCATTATATTATAAGGTATTTGCAATAATACACTGCATATTACGTTATATTATAAGGTATTTTCAATGATAGACTGCATATTACGTTATATTATAAGGGATTTTCAATGAGACACTGCATATTCCGTTATATTACAAGGCATTTTCAATGATAAACTGCAAATATTACGTTATATTATAAGGTATTTTGAACGATACACTCCATATTAGATTATATTATAAGGTATTATCAATGATACACTGCATATTGCGTTATATTATCAGGTATTTTCAATAATACAATGCATATTACGTTATATTATAAGGTATTTTCAATGATAGACTGCATATTACGTTATATTATAAGGGATTTTCAATGAGACACTGCATATTCCGTTATATTACAAGGCATTTTCAATGATAAACTGCAAATATTACGTTATATTATAAGGTATTTTGAACGATACACTCCATATTAGATTATATTATAAGGTATTATCAATGATACACTGCATATTGCGTTATATTATCAGGTATTTTCAATAATACACTGCATATTACGTTATATTATAAGGTATTTTCAATGATACACAGCATACTATGTTATATTATAAGGTATTTTCAATGAAACACTGCATATTACGTTATATTATAAGGGATTTCCAATGAGACACTGCATATTCCGTTATATTATAAAGTATTTTCAATGATACACTGCATATTACGTTATATTATAAAGTATTTTCAATGATACACTGCATATTACATTATTTTATAAGGTATTTTCAATGATACACTGCATATTACGTTATATTATAAGGGATTTCTAATGAGACACTGCATATTACATTATTTTATAAGGTATTTTCAATAATACACTCTATATTACGTTATATTATAAGGTATTTTCAATGATAGACTGCATATTACGTTATATTATAAGGGATTTTCAATGAGACACTGCATATTCCGTTATATTACAAGGCATTTTCAATGATAGACTGCAAATATTACGTTATTTTATAAGGTATTTTGAACGATACACTCCATATTAGATTATATTATAAGGTATTATCAATGATACACTGCATATTGCGTTATATTATCAGGTATTTTCAATAATACACTGCATATTACGTTATATTATAAGGTATTTTCAATGATACACTGCATATAACGTTATATTACAAGGCATTTTCAATGATAGACTGCAAATATTACGTTATATTATAAGGTATTTGGAACGATACACTGCATATTAGATTATATTATAAGGTATTTTCAATGATACACTGCATATTGCGTTATATTATAAGGTATTTTCAATAATACACTGCATATTACGTTATATTATAAGGTATTTTCAATGATACACAGCATAATACGTTATATTATAAGGTATTTTCAATGATACACTGCATATTTCATTATATTATAAGGTATTTGCAATAATACACTGCATATTACGTTATATTATAAGGTATTTTCAATGATAGACTGCATGTTACGTTATATTATAAGGTATTTTCAATGATAGGCTGCATATAACGTTATATTACAAGGCATTTTCAATGATAGACTGCAAATATTACGTTATATTATAAGGTATTTTGAACGATACACTGCATATTAGATTATATTATAAGGTATTTTCAATGATACACTGCATATTGCGTTATATTATAAGGTATTTTCAATAATACACTGCATATTACGTTATATTATAAGGTATTTTCAATGATACACAGCATAATACGTTATATTATAAGGTATTTTCAATGATAGACTCCATATTACGTTATATTATAAGGGATTTTCAATGATACACTGCATATTACGTTATATTAAAAGGTATTTTCAATGATACACTGCATATTAGATTATATTATAAGGTATTTTCAATGATACTCTGCATATTCCGGTATATTATAAGGTATTTTCAATGATACATTGCATATTACGTTATATTATAAGGTATTTTCAATGATAGACTGCATATTACGTTATATTATAAGGTATTTTAAATGATACACTGCATATTACATTATTTTATAAGGTATTTTCAATGATGCACTGCATATTACGTTATATTATAAGGTATTGTCAATGATAGACTATATATTACGTTATATTATAAGGTATTTTCAATGATACACTGCATATTACGTTATATTATAAGGTATTTTCAATTATACACAGCATATTACGTTATATTATAAGGTATTTTCAATGATACACTGAATATTACGTTATATTATAAGGTATTTTCAATGATACACTGCATATTACGTTATATTACAAGGCATTTCCAATGATAGACTGCAAATATTACGTTATATTATAAGTTATTTTGAACGATACACTGCATACTATGTTATATTATAAGGTATTTTCAATGATACACTGCATATTACGTTATATTACAAGGCATTTTCAATGATAGACTGCAAATATTACGTTATATTATCAGGGATTTCCAATGAGACACTGCATATTACATTATTTTATAAGGTATTTTCAATAATACACTGCATATTACGTTATATTATAAGGTATTTTCAATGATAGGCTGCATATTACGTTATATTATAAGGGGTTTTCAATGAGACACTGCATATTACGTTATATTATAAGGTATTTTCAATGATACACTGCATATAACGTTATATTACAAGGCATTTTCAATGATAGACTGCAAATATTACGTTATATTATAAGGTATTTGGAACGATACACTGCATATTAGATTATATTATAAGGTATTTTCAATGATACACTGCATATTGCGTTATATTATAAGGTATTTTCAATAATACACTGCATATTACGTTATATTATAAGGTATTTTCAATGATACACAGCATAATACGTTATATTATAAGGTATTTTCAATGATAGACTGCATATTACGTTATATTATAAGGGATTTTCAATGATACACTGCATATTACGTTATATTAAAAGGTATTTTCAATGATACACTGCATATTAGATTATATTATAAGGTATTTTCACTGATACTCTGCATATTGCGTTATATTGTAAGGTATTTTCAATGATACACTGCATATTGCGTTATATTATAAGGTATTTTCAATAATACACTGCATATTACGTTATATTATAAGGGATTTCCAATGAGACACTGCATATTCCGGTATATTATAAGGTATTTTCAATGATACATTGCATATTACGTTATATTATAAGGTATTTTCAATGATAGACTGCATATTACGTTATATTATAAGGTATTTTCAGTGATACACTGCATATTACGTTATATTACAAGGCATTTCCAATGATAGACTGCAAATATTACGTTATATTATAAGTTATTTTGAACGATACACTGCATACTATGTTATATTATAAGGTATTTTCAATGATACACTGCATATTACGTTATATTACAAGGCATTTTCAATGATAGACTGCAAATATTACGTTATATTATAAGGGGTTTTCAATGAGACACTGCATATTCCGTTATATTATAATGGATTTTCAATGATACACTGCATATTTCATTATATTATAAGGTATTTGCAATAATACACTGCATATTACGTTATATTATAAGGTATTTTCAATGATAGACTGCATGTTACGTTATATTATAAGGTATTTTCAATGATACACTGCATATTACGTTATATTATAAGGTATTTTCAATGATACACTGCATATAACGTTATATTACAAGGCATTTTCAATGATAGACTGCAAATATTACGTTATATTATAAGGTATTTTGAACGATACACTGCATATTAGATTATATTATAAGGTATTTTCAATGATACACTGCATATTCCGGTATATTATAAAGTATTTTCAATGATACACAGCATATTACGTTATATTATAAGGTATTTTCAATGATACACTGCATATTACGTTATATCATAAGGTATTTTCAATGATACACTGCATATTACGTTATATTATAAGGTATTTTCTATGATACACTGCATATTACGTTATATTACAAGGCATTTTCAATGATACACTGCAAATATTACGTTATATTATAAGGTATTTTGAACGATACACTGCATATTAGATTATATTATAAGGTGTATTCAATGATACACAGCATATTACGTTATATTATAAGGGATTTCCAATGAGACACTGCATATTCCGTTATATTATAAAGTATTTTCAATGATACACTGCATATTACGTTATATTACAAGGCATTTTCAATGATACACTGCAAATATTACGTTATATTATAAGGTATTTTGAACGATACACTGCATATTAGATTATATTATAAGGTGTATTCAATGATACACAGCATATTACGTTATATTATAAGGGATTTCCAATGAGACACTGCATATTCCGTTATATTATAAAGTATTTTCAATGATACACTGCATATTACGTTATATTATAAGGTATTTTCAATGATAGACTGCATGTTACGTTATATTATAAGGTATTTTCAATGATACACTGCATATTACGTTATATTATAAGGTATTTTCAATGATACACTGCATATAACGTTATATTACAAGGCATTTTCAATGATAGACTGCAAATATTACGTTATATTATAAGGTATTTGGAACGATACACTGTATATTAGATTATATTATAAGGTATTATCAATGATACACTGCATATTGCGTTATATTATAAGGTATTTTCAATAATACACTGCATATTACGTTATATTATAAGGTATTTTCAATGATACACAGCATAATACGTTATATTATAAGGTATTTTCAATGATAGACTGCATATTACGTTATATTATAAGGGATTTTCAATGATACACTGCATATTACGTTATATTAAAAGGTATTTTCAATGATACACTGCATATTAGATTATATTATAAGGTATTTTCACTGATACTCTGCATATTGCGTTATATTGTAAGGTATTTTCAATGATACACTGCATATTACGTTATATTATAAGGTATTTTCAATAATACACTGCATATTACGTTATATTATAAGGGATTTCCAATGAGACACTGCATATTCCGGTATATTATAAGGTATTTTCAATGATACATTGCATATTACGTTATATTATAAGGTATTTTCAATGATAGACTGCATATTACGTTATATTATAAGGTATTTTCAATGATACACTGCATATTACGTTATATTACAAGGCATTTCCAATGATAGACTGCAAATATTACGTTATATTATAAGTTATTATGAACGATACACTGCATACTATGTTATATTATAAGGTATTTTCAATGATACACTGCATATTACGTTATATTACAAGGCATTTTCAATGATAGACTGCAAATATTACGTTATATTATAAGGGGTTTTCAATGAGACACTGCATATTCCGTTATATTATAATGTATTTTCAATGATACACTGCATATTTCATTATATTATAAGATATTTGCAATAATACACTGCATATTACGTTATATTATAAGGTATTTTCAATGATAGACTGCATGTTACGTTATATTATAAGGTATTTTCAATGATACACTGCATATTACGTTATATTATAAGGTATTTTCAATGATGCACTGCATATAACGTTATATTACAAGGCATTTTCAATGATAGACTGCAAATATTACGTTATATTATAAGGTATTTTGAACGATACACTGCATATTAGATTATATTATAAGGTATTTTCAATGATACACTGCATATTGCGTTATATTATAAGGTATTTTCAATAATACACTGCATATTACGTTATATTATAAGGTATTTTCAATGATACACAGCATAATACGTTATATTATAAGGTATTTTCAATGATAGACTCCATATTACGTTATATTATAAGGGATTTTCAATGATACACTGCAAATATTACGTTATATTATAAGGTATTTTGAACGATACACTGCATATTAGATTATATTATAAGGTGTATTCAATGATACACAGCATATTACGTTATATTATAAGGGATTTCCAATGAGACACTGCATATTCCGTTATATTATAAAGTATTTTCAATGATACACTGCATATTACGTTATATTATAAGGTATTTTCAATGATAGACTGCATGTTACGTTATATTATAAGGTATTTTCAATGATACACTGCATATTACGTTATATTATAAGGTATTTTCAATGATACACTGCATATAACGTTATATTACAAGGCATTTTCAATGATAGACTGCAAATATTACGTTATATTATAAGGTATTTGGAACGATACACTGCATATTAGATTATATTATAAGGTATTTTCAATGATACACTGCATATTGCGTTATATTATAAGGTATTTTCAATAATACACTGCATATTACGTTATATTATAAGGTATTTTCAATGATACACAGCATAATACGTTATATTATAAGGTATTTTCAATGATAGACTGCATATTACGTTATATTATAAGGGATTTTCAATGATACACTGCATATTACGTTATATTAAAAGGTATTTTCAATGATACACTGCATATTAGATTATATTATAAGGTATTTTCACTGATACTCTGCATATTGCGTTATATTGTAAGGTATTTTCAATGATACACTGCATATTGCGTTATATTATAAGGTATTTTCAATAATACACTGCATATTACGTTATATTATAAGGGATTTCCAATGAGACACTGCATATTCCGTTATATTATAAGGTATTTTCAATGATACATTGCATATTACGTTATATTATAAGGTATTTTCAATGATAGACTGCATATTACGTTATATTATAAGGTATTTTCAATGATACACTGCATATTACGTTATATTACAAGGCATTTCCAATGATAGACTGCAAATATTACGTTATATTATAAGTTATTTTGAACGATACACTGCATACTATGTTATATTATAAGGTATTTTCAATGATACACTGCATATTACGTTATATTACAAGGCATTTTCAATGATAGACTGCAAATATTACGTTATATTATAAGGGGTTTTCAATGAGACACTGCATATTCCGTTATATTATAATGTATTTTCAATGATACACTGCATATTTCATTATATTATAAGGTATTTGCAATAATACACTGCATATTACGTTATATTATAAGGTATTTTCAATGATAGACTGCATGTTACGTTATATTATAAGGTATTTTCAATGATACACTGCATATTACGTTATATTATAAGGTATTTTCAATGATGCACTGCATATAACGTTATATTACAAGGCATTTTCAATGATAGACTGCAAATATTACGTTATATTATAAGGTATTTTGAACGATACACTGCATATTAGATTATATTATAAGGTATTTTCAATGATACACTGCATATTGCGTTATATTATAAGGTATTTTCAATAATACACTGCATATTACGTTATATTATAAGGTATTTTCAATGATACACAGCATAATACGTTATATTATAAGGTATTTTCAATGATAGACTCCATATTACGTTATATTATAAGGGATTTTCAATGATACACTGCATATTACGTTATATTAAAAGGTATTTTCAATGATACACTGCATATTAGATTATATTATAAGGTATTTTCAATGATACTCTGCATATTGCGTTATATTGTAAGGTATTTTCAATGATACACTGCATATTGCGTTATATTATAAGGTATTTTCAATAATACACTGCATATTACGTTATATTATAATGGATTTCCAATGAGACACTGCATATTCCGGTATATTATAAGGTATTTTCAATGATACATTGCATATTACGTTATATTATAAGGTATTTTCAATGATAGACTGCATATTACGTTATATTATAAGGTATTTTAAATGATACACTGCATATTACATTATTTTATAAGGTATTTTCAATGATACACTGCATATTACGTTATATTATAAGGGATTTCCAATGAGACACTGCATATTACGTTATATTATAAGGTATTTTCAATGATACACTGCATATTACGTTATATTACAAGGCATTTCCAATGATAGACTGCAAATATTACGTTATATTATAAGGTATTTTGAACGATACACTGCATACTATGTTATATTATAAGGTATTTTCAATGATAGACTCCATATTACGTTATATTATAAGGGATTTTCAATGATACACTGCATATTACGTTATATTAAAAGGTATTTTCAATGATACACTGCATATTAGATTATATTATAAGGTATTTTCAATGATACTCTGCATATTGCGTTATATTGTAAGGTATTTTAAATGATACACTGCATATTACATTATTTTATAAGGTATTTTCAATGATACACTGCATATTACGTTATATTATAAGGGATTTCCAATGAGACACTGCATATTACGTTATATTATAAGGTATTTTCAATGATACACTGCATATTACGTTATATTACAAGGCATTTCCAATGATAGACTGCAAATATTACGTTATATTATAAGGGATTTCCGATGAGACACTGCATATTCCGTTATATTATAAAGTATTTTCAATGATACACTGCATATTACGTTATATTATCAGGTATTTTCAATAATACACTGCATATTACGTTATATTATAAGGTATTTTCAATAATACACAGCATATTACGTTATATTATAATGTATTTTCAATGATACACTGCATATTATGTTATATTATAAGGTATTTTCAAAGATACATTGCATATTACGTTATATTACACGGCATTTTCTATGATAGACTGCAAATATTACGTTATATTATAAGGTATTTTGAACTATACACTGCATACTATATTATATTATAGGGTATTTTCAATGATACACTGAATATTACGTTATATTATAAGGTATTTTCAATGATACACTCCATATTACGTTATATTACAAGGCATTACCAATGATAGACCGCAAATATTACGTTATATTATAAGGTATTTTGAACGATACACTGCATACTATGTTATATTATAAGGTATTTTCAATAATACACTGCATATTACGTTATATTATATGGTATTTTCAATGACACACTGCATATTCCGTTATATTATAAAATATTTTCAATGATACACTGCATATTACATTATATTATAAGGTATTTTCAATAATACACTGCATATTACGTTATATTATAAGGTATTTTCAATAATACACTGCATATTACGTTATATTATAAGGTATTTTCAATGATACACTGCATATTACGTTATATCATAAGGTATTTTCAATGATACACTGCATATTCCGGTATATTATAAAGTATTTTCAATGATACACAGCATATTACGTTATATTATAAGGTATTTTCAATGATACACTGCATATTACGTTATATTATAAGGTATTTTCAATGATACACTGCATATTACGTTATATTATAAGGTATTTTCTATGATACACTGCATATTACGTTATATTACAAGGCATTTTCAATGATACACTGCAAATATTACGTTATATTATAAGGTATTTTGAACGATACACTGCATATTACATTATATTATAAGGTATTTTCAATGATACACTGCATATTACGTTATATTATAAGGGATTTCCAATGAGACACTGCATATTCCGTTATATTATAAAGTATTTTCAATGATACACTGCATATTACGTTATATTACAAGGCATTTTCAATGATAGACTGCAAATATTACGTTATATTATAAGGTATTTTGAACGATACACTGCATATTAGATTATATTATAAGGTATTTTCAATGATACACAGCATATTACGTTATATTATAAGGGATTTCCAATGAGACACTGCATATTCCGTTATATTATAAAGTATTTTCAATGATACACTGCATATTACGTTATATTATAAGGTATTTTCAATGATAGACTGCATGTTACGTTATATTATAAGGTATTTTCAATGATACACTGCATATTACGTTATATTATAAGGTATTTTCAATGATACACTGCATATAACGTTATATTACAAGGCATTTTCAATGATAGACTGCAAATATTACGTTATATTATAAGGTATTTGGAACGATACACTGCATATTAGATTATATTATAAGGTATTTTCAATGATACACTGCATATTGCGTTATATTATAAGGTATTTTCAATAATACACTGCATATTACGTTATATTATAAGGTATTTTCAATGATACACAGCATAATACGTTATATTATAAGGTATTTTCAATGATAGACTCCATATTACGTTATATTATAAGGGATTTTCAATGATACACTGCATATTACGTTATATTAAAAGGTATTTTCAATGATACACTGCATATTAGATTATATTATAATTTATTTTCACTGATACTCTGCATATTGCGTTATATTGTAAGGTATTTTCAATGATACACTGCATATTGCGTTATATTATAAGGTATTTTCAATAATACACTGCATATTACGTTATATTATAAGGGATTTCCAATGAGACACTGCATATTCCGGTATATTATAAGGTATTTTCAATGATACATTGCATATTACGTTATATTATAAGGTATTTTCAATGATAGACTGCATATTACGTTATATTATAAGGTATTTTCAATGATACACTGCATATTACGTTATATTACAAGGCATTTCCAATGATAGACTGCAAATATTACGTTATATTATAAGTTATTTTGAACGATACACTGCATACTATGTTATATTATAAGGTATTTTCAATGATACACTGCATATTACGTTATATTACAAGGCATTTTCAATGATAGACTGCAAATATTACGTTATATTATAAGGGGTTTTCAATGAGACACTGCATATTCCGTTATATTATAATGTATTTTCAATGATACACTGCATATTTCATTATATTATAAGATATTTGCAATAATACACTGCATATTACGTTATATTATAAGGTATTTTCAATGATAGACTGCATGTTACGTTATATTATAAGGTATTTTCAATGATACACTGCATATTACGTTATATTATAAGGTATTTTCAATGATACACTGCATATAACGTTATATTACAAGGCATTTTCAATGATAGACTGCAAATATTACGTTATATTATAAGGTATTTTGAACGATACACTGCATATTAGATTATATTATAAGGTATTTTCAATGATACACTGCATATTGCGTTATATTATAAGGTATTTTCAATAATACACTGCATATTACGTTATATTATAAGGTATTTTCAATGATACACAGCATAATACGTTATATTATAAGGTATTTTCAATGATAGACTCCATATTACGTTATATTACAAGGGATTTTCAATGATACACTGCATATTACGTTATATTAAAAGGTATTTTCAATGATACACTGCATATTAGATTATATTATAAGGTATTTTCAATGATACTCTGCATATTGCGTTATATTGTAAGGTATTTTCAATGATACACTGCATATTGCGTTATATTATAAGGTATTTTCAATAATACACTGCATATTACGTTATATTATAAGGGATTTCCAATGAGACACTGCATATTCCGGTATATTATAAGGTATTTTCAATGATACATTGCATATTACGTTATATTATAAGGTATTTTCAATGATAGACTGCATATTACGTTATATTATAAGGTATTTTAAATGATACACTGCATATTACATTATTTTATAAGGTATTTTCAATGATACACTGCATATTACGTTATATTATAAGGGATTTCCAATGAGACACTGCATAGTCCGTTATATTATAAGGTATTTTCAATGATACACTGCATATTACGTTATATTACAAGGCATTTCCAATGATAGACTGCAAATATTACGTTATATTATAAGGTATTTTGAACGATACACTGCATACTATGTTATATTATAAGGTATTTTCAATTATACACTGCATATTACGTTATATTACAAGGCATTTTCAATGATAGACTGCAAATATTACGTTATATTATAAGGGATTTCCGATGATACACTGCATATTCCGTTATATTATAAAGTATTTTCAATGATACACTGCATATTACGTTATATTATAAGGTATTTTCAATGATACACTGCATATTACGTTATATTATAAAGTATTTTCAATGATACACTGCATATTACATTATATTATAAGGTATTTTCAATAATACACTGCATATTACGTTATATTATAAGGTATTTTAAATGATAATCTGCATATTACGTTATATTATAAGGTATTTTCAATGATACACTGCATATTACGTTATATTACAAGGCATTTTCTTACTAACCCAGACCTAACCCAGACTATACATTACGTTATATTATAAGGTATTTTCAATGATACACTGCATATTACGTTATATTATAAGGTATTTTCAATTATACACAGCATATTACGTTATATTATAATGTATTTTCAATGATACACTGCATATTATGTTATATTATAAGGTATTTTCAAAGATACATTGCATATTACGTTATATTACACGGCATTTTCTATGATAGACTGCAAATATTACGTTATATTATAAGGTATTTTGAACTATACACTGCATACTATATTATATTATAGGGTATTTTCAATGATACACTGAATATTACGTTATATTATAAGGTATTTTCAATGATACACTCCATATTACGTTATATTACAAGGCATTACCATTGATAGACTGCAAATATTACGTTATATTATAAGGTATTTTGAACGATACACTGCATACTATGTTATATTATAAGGTATTTTCAATAATACACTGCATATTACGTTATATTATATGGTATTTTCAATGACACACTGCATATTCCGTTATATTATAAAATATTTTCAATGATACACTGCATATTACATTATATTATCAGGTATTTTCAATAATACACTGCATATTACGTTATATTATAAGGTATTTTCAATGATACACTGCATATTACGTTATATTATAAGGTATTTTCAATGATACACTGCATATTACGTTATATCATAAGGTATTTTCAATGATACACTGCATATTCCGGTATATTATAAAGTATTTTCAATGATACACAGCATATTACGTTATATTATAAGGTATTTTCAATGATACACTGCATATTACGTTATATCATAAGGTATTTTCAATGATACACTGCATATTACGTTATATTATAAGGTATTTTCTATGATACACTGCATATTACGTTATATTACAAGGCATTTTCAATGATACACTGCAAATATTACGTTATATTATAAGGTATTTTGAACGATACACTGCATATTAGATTATATTATAAGGTGTATTCAATGATACACAGCATATTACGTTATATTATAAGGGATTTCCAATGAGACACTGCATATTCCGTTATATTATAAAGTATTTTCAATGATACACTGCATATTTCATTATATTATAAGGTATTTGCAATAATACACTGCATATTATGTTATATTATAAGGTATTTTCAATGATAGACTGCATGTTACGTTATATTATAAGGTATTTTCAATGATACACTGCATATTACGTTATATTATAAGGTATTTTCAATGATACACTGCATATAACGTTATATTACAAGGCATTTTCAATGATAGACTGCAAATATTACGTTATATTATAAGGTATTTTGAACGATACACTGCATATTAGATTATATTATAAGGTATTTTCAATGATACACTGCATATTGCGTTATATTATAAGGGATTTTCAATGATACATTGCATATTACGTTATATTAAAAGGTATTTTCAATGATACACTGCATATTAGATTATATTATAAGGTATTTTCAATGATACTCTGCATATTGCGTTATATTGTAAGGTATTTTCAATGATACACTGCATATTGCGTTATATTATAAGGTATTTTCAATAATACACTGCATATTACGTTATATTATAAGGGATTTCCAATGAGACACTGCATATTCCGGTATATTATAAGGTATTTTCAATGATACATTGCATATTACGTTATATTATAAGGTATTTTCAATGATAGACTGCATATTACGTTATATTATAAGGTATTTTAAATGATACACTGCATATTACATTATTTTATAAGGTATTTTCAATGATACACTGCATATTACGTTATATTATAAGGGATTTCCAATGAGACACTGCATATTACGTTATATTATAAGGTATTTTCAATGATACACTGCATATTACGTTATATTACAAGGCATTTCCAATGATAGACTGCAAATATTACGTTATATTATAAGGTATTTTGAACTATACACTGCATACTATATTATATTATAGGGTATTTTCAATGATACACTGAATATTACGTTATATTATAAGGTATTTTCAATGATACACTCCATATTACGTTATATTACAAGGCATTACCATTGATAGACTGCAAATATTACGTTATATTATAAGGTATTTTGAACGATACACTGCATACTATGTTATATTATAAGGTATTTTCAATGATACACTGCATATTACGTTATATCATAAGGTATTTTCAATGATACACTGCATATTACGTTATATTATAAGGTATTTTCTATGATACACTGCATATTACGTTATATTACAAGGCATTTTCAATGATACACTGCAAATATTACGTTATATTATAAGGTATTTTGAACGATACACTGCATATTAGATTATATTATAAGGTGTATTCAATGATACACAGCATATTACGTTATATTATAAGGGATTTCCAATGAGACACTGCATATTCCGTTATATTATAAAGTATTTTCAATGATACACTGCATATTTCATTATATTATAAGGTATTTGCAATAATACACTGCATATTATGTTATATTATAAGGTATTTTCAATGATAGACTGCATGTTACGTTATATTATAAGGTATTTTCAATGATACACTGCATATTACGTTATATTATAAGGTATTTTCAATGATACACTGCATATAACGTTATATTACAAGGCATTTTCAATGATAGACTGCAAATATTACGTTATATTATAAGGTATTTTGAACGATACACTGCATATTAGATTATATTATAAGGTATTTTCAATGATACACTGC
This sequence comes from Lasioglossum lativentre, assembly GCA_916610255.1. NCBI lineage: Eukaryota > Metazoa > Arthropoda > Insecta > Hymenoptera > Halictidae > Lasioglossum > Lasioglossum lativentre. The sequence goes on from CAKAJI010000032.1 coordinate 854,019, forward strand.
ATATTGCGTTATATTATAAGGGATTTTCAATGATACACTGCATATTACGTTATATTAAAAGGTATTTTCAATGATACACTGCATATTAGATTATATTATAAGGTATTTTCAATGATACTCTGCATATTGCGTTATATTGTAAGGTATTTTCAATGATACACTGCATATTGCGTTATATTATAAGGTATTTTCAATAATACACTGCATATTACGTTATATTATAAGGGATTTCCAATGAGACACTGCATATTCCGGTATATTATAAGGTATTTTCAATGATACATTGCATATTACGTTATATTATAAGGTATTTTCAATGATAGACTGCATATTACGTTATATTATAAGGTATTTTAAATGATACACTGCATATTACATTATTTTATAAGGTATTTTCAATGATACACTGCATATTACGTTATATTATAAGGGATTTCCAATGAGACACTGCATATTACGTTATATTATAAGGTATTTTCAATGATACACTGCATATTACGTTATATTACAAGGCATTTCCAATGATAGACTGCAAATATTACGTTATATTATAAGGTATTTTGAACGATACACTGCATACTATGTTATATTATAAGGTATTTTCAATTATACACTGCATATTACGTTATATTACAAGGCATTTTCAATGATTGACTGCAAATATTACGTTATATTATAAGGGATTTCCGATGAGACACTGCATATTCCGTTATATTATAAAGTATTTTCAATGATACACTGCATATTACGTTATATTATAAGGTATTTTCAATGATACACTGCATATTACGTTATATTATAAAGTATTTTCAATGATACACTGCATATTACATTATATTATAAGGTATTTTCAATAATACACTGCATATTACGTTATATTATAAGGTATTTTAAATGATAATCTGCATATTACGTTATATTATAAGGTATTTTCAATGATACTCTGCATATTGCGTTATATTGTAAGGTATTTTCAATGATACACTGCATATTGCGTTATATTATAAGGTATTTTCAATAATACACTGCATATTACGTTATATTATAAGGGATTTCCAATGAGACACTGCATATTCCGGTATATTATAAGGTATTTTCAATGATACATTGCATATTACGTTATATTATAAGGTATTTTCAATGATAGACTGCATATTACGTTATATTATAAGGTATTTTCAATGATACACTGCATATTACGTTATATTACAAGGCATTTCCAATGATAGACTGCAAATATTACGTTATATTATAAGTTATTTTGAACGATACACTGCATACTATGTTATATTATAAGGTATTTTCAATGATACACTGCATATTACGTTATATTACAAGGCATTTTCAATGATAGACTGCAAATATTACGTTATATTATAAGGGGTTTTCAATGAGACACTGCATATTCCGTTATATTATAATGTATTTTCAATGATACACTGCATATTTCATTATATTATAAGGTATTTGCAATAATACACTGCATATTACGTTATATTATAAGGTATTTTCAATGATAGACTGCATGTTACGTTATATTATAAGGTATTTTCAATGATACACTGCATATTACGTTATATTATAAGGTATTTTCAATGATACACTGCATATAACGTTATATTACAAGGCATTTTCAATGATAGACTGCAAATATTACGTTATATTATAAGGTATTTTGAACGATACACTGCATATTAGATTATATTATAAGGTATTTTCAATGATACACTGCATATTGCGTTATATTATAAGGTATTTTCAATAATACACTGCATATTACGTTCTATTATAAGGTATTTTCAATGATACACAGCATAATACGTTATATTATAATGTATTTTCAATGATAGACTCCATATTACATTATATTATAAGGGATTTTCAATGATACACTGCATATTACGTTATATTAAAAGGTATTTTCAATGATACACTGCATATTAGATTATATTATAAGGTATTTTCAATGATACTCTGCATATTGCGTTATATTGTAAGGTATTTTCAATGATACACTGCATATTCCGGTATATTATAAGGTATTTTCAATGATACATTGCATATTACGTTATATTATAAGGTATTTTCAATGATAGACTGCATATTACGTTATATTATAAGGTATTTTAAATGATACACTGCATATTACATTATTTTATAAGGTATTTTCAATGATACACTGCATATTACGTTATATTATAAGGGATTTCCAATGAGACACTGCATATTACGTTATATTATAAGGTATTTTCAATGATACACTGCATATTACGTTATATTACAAGGCATTTCCAATGATAGACTGCAAATATTACGTTATATTATAAGGTATTTTGAACGATACACTGCATACTATGTTATATTATAAGGTATTTTCAATTATACACTGCATATTACGTTATATTACAAGGCATTTTCAATGATAGACTGCAAATATTACGTTATATTATAAGGGATTTCCGATGAGACACTGCATATTCCGTTATATTATAAAGTATTTTCAATGATACACTGCATATTACGTTATATTATAAGGTATTTTCAATGATACACTGCATATTACGTTATATTATAAAGTATTTTCAATGATACACTGCATATTACATTATATTATAAGGTATTTTCAATAATACACTGCATATTACGTTATATTATAAGGTATTTTAAATGATAATCTGCATATTACGTTATATTATAAGGTATTTTCAATGATACACTGCATATTACGATATATTACAAGGCATTTTCTTACTAACCCAGACCTAACCCAGACTATACATTACGTTATATTATAAGGTATTTTCAATGATACACTGCATATTACGTTATATTATAAGGTATTTTCAATTATACACAGCATATTACGTTATATTATAATGTATTTTCAATGATACACTGCATATTATGTTATATTATAAGGTATTTTCAAAGATACATTGCATATTACGTTATATTACACGGCATTTTCTATGATAGACTGCAAATATTACGTTATATTATAAGGTATTTTGAACTATACACTGCATACTATATTATATTATAGGGTATTTTCAATGATACACTGAATATTACGTTATATTATAAGGTATTTTCAATGATACACTCCATATTACGTTATATTACAAGGCATTACCAATGATAGACTGCAAATATTACGTTATATTATAAGGTATTTTGAACGATACACTGCATACTATGTTATATTATAAGGTATTTTCAATAATACACTGCATATTACGTTATATTATATGGTATTTTCAATGACACACTGCATATTCCGTTATATTATAAAATATTTTCAATGATACACTGCATATTACATTATATTATCAGGTATTTTCAATAATACACTGCATATTACGTTATATTATAAGGTATTTTCAATAATACACTGCATATTACGTTATATTATAAGGTATTTTCAATGATACACTGCATATTACGTTATATCATAAGGTATTTTCAATGATACACTGCATATTCCGGTATATTATAAAGTATTTTCAATGATACACAGCATATTACGTTATATTATAAGGTATTTTCAATGATACACTGCATATTACGTTATATTATAAGGTATTTTCAATAATACACTGCATATTACGTTATATTATAAGGTATTTTCAATGATACACTGCATATTACGTTATATCATAAGGTATTTTCAATGATACACTGCATATTCCGTATATTATAAAGTATTTTCAATGATACACAGCATATTACGTTATATTATAAGGTATTTTCAATGATACACTGCATATTACGTTATATCATAAGGTATTTTCAATGATACACTGCATATTACGTTATATTATAAGGTATTTTCAATGATACACTGCATATTACGTTATATTATAAGGTATTTTTCAATGATACACTGCATATAACGTTATATTACAAGGCATTTTCAATGATAGACTGCAAATATTTACGTTATATTATAAGGGTATTTTGAACGATACACTGCATATTAGATTATATTATAAGGTATTTTCAATGATACACTGCATATTGCGTTATATTATACAGGTATTTTCAATAATACACTGCATATTACGTTCTATTATAAGGTATTTTCAATGATACACAGCATAATACGTTATATATAATGTATTTTCCATGATAGACTCCATATTACATTATATTATAAGGGATTTTCAATGATACACTGCATATTACGTTATATTAAAAGGTAATTTTCAATGATACACTGCATATTA